>CAJQZJ010031998.1:8049520-8090007 GCA_907164525.1 Lophiomys imhausi | reverse complement strand
TCTTTCTTTCTTTCTTTCTTTCTTTCTTTCTTTCTTTCTTTCTTTCTCTCTTTCTTTCTTTCTTCTTTCTTCCTATAGTGAACCAATGCAATCAGTGCTGCTCACATGTGCAAGGGTATGGGCCAACCATTGGCAATTGGGAAGCCTACCAATGACCTTACTCTAGAAGAAGAACAAGTCTCCCTCCCCCTGCATCTCTCACTAGGCAGTTGCTCCTCAGGAAAGGGTGCGGACTTCAAAATTGAACTTTTATATGACAACTATCTTAACTAAATTATTTAAAAATAAAGAAAACAAAGAAAAGCTAAAATAAACCCTTCAAATCGCTAAACTATTCTACAGATACATTCAGTTCCACAAGTGTAAATTCCAACCTTAATCATCAGAGAAATGGACTCTGAGATTCCATCTCACACCTGTCAGAATGACTAAGGTCAAAAACTCAAATGACAGCACATGCTGGAGAGGTTGTGGAGAGAGGGAAACACTCCTCTATTGCTGGTGGGAGTGCACACTTGTACAACCACTATGGAAATCAGTTTGGCGATATCTTGGAAAACTTGGAATAGCTCTACCTCAAGACCCAGCCATACCACTTCAGGGTATACATGCAAATGATTTCTCACCAAATCACAAGGAAGTTTCCTCATCTATGTTCATAGCAGCCTTATTTGTAATAGCTAGAAACTGGAAACAACCCATATGTCCCTCAATTGAAGAATGGATTAAAAAACTGTGGCACATTTACACAATGGAATACTACTCAGCCATCAGAAACAAGGAAATCATACAATTTGCAGCCAAATGGGTGGAACTAGAAAAGCTCATCCTGAGTGAGCTAATCCAGGCTCAGAAAGATGCACATGGCATCTATTCACTTATAATTGGATTTTAGGATATAATACAGGATAACTATCATACAACCACCACATCAAAAGGAAAAGGAACATAGACTTTGTTACCTGTTAGTGGGGCACTTTGCCCCCAGTGGTGCTGCCATGTAGGCCCCCAGTACATGAGGAAACTCTTAGCTCTTATTTGACTGCTGAACTTGGGAGGGACTCATATGTAGGGACACCCCACTCCAGAGGAGTAGGATAGGAGAGGGGGGAGAGGGTGGGAGGGTGTCAGGGGTGGAAAGAGGGCACTGTGACGGAGATATAACTTGAAATAATAAATAAACATTAAAAAAGAACAACAAAAAGCAAGGGAAGCGGTGAGGTCCATGAACAAACAACCCAGTGGCAGACGCATCACTTTAGTTCCCAGTGTTTATTAGACTTACCATCTTTATGATAGTTTCAGGCTTAGAACACTGATGCTATGAGTATTGTCCAACCATGGTAGCTGGAAGAATTAACAGAAGGAAATGTAGATTATTGGGACAAACTGGGTTACAATGAAACTAGGGTGACAGTACAGCCATATTTTTCAGCTTCCTCCTCTTTTTCTTTTTGTGTCACATCTGAGGAAAAAAAAAATCTTCTTTGTGGAACCCAGAGCTCTATTCTTTGCCTATCATCCAGGCCTGTTATTCAGGGCAGTCTTCATATGCAAACTCCACTCTGTACCTATTAATCATTTCGTGTCTGTCACTTCCCCCCCAGTTCTGCTCCTCTCTGCTGCTGCCTGCTGGTTTCACTATGCCAGGATGAGACCACAGGGATTCTATACCTTAGAACCAGGGAAAGCTTCAGGGTATCAAGGAAATAATGCTCGTTACATTTTCTCTGGTGATTCCTTAGTGAACCACATTAGGTGTCTTCCGATGCTCTACTACTTTCAAGTTCTCAGGGTTCTTAAACATGTAGACTAAAGTCCTTAGTAAATTTACAGGAAAGTTCATGAAGGAGGTTGCTAAATGAGATAAAGCTAACAATGAAAAACTACCATGGTGGAACAGGAATTCCCCCTCCCCCATCTACTAGAGCAAGAGTCTACATTTTGTTTTGTTATTGCTTTTTCTTTTCTTTTCTTTTTTTTTTTTTTTGACAGGATATAAGCCATCTGGCTGGTCTCAAATTCTTTGTGTAGACCAGACAGGGAAGACCATGAGTTTAAAGATATTACCCTGTCTCAGCCTCCTCAGTTTGAGATTATAGATATAAACCATCATTCCAGCATGGAAAATTTGGTAATTTCTAAATCTCAGTAAGACAAAACACAAAAGAGGTGATAACTCCACAGAGGAGTCCAGTCTGCTCCAACATCTGTTTTGGTGGCTAGTCAGTGATGATCATATTTATTATTAGATAGCTGAAGCAAATGGAAAGAAAAAATATTTTCTGATATGAGATGTTAAAATTTCAGTGCCCATCAATACAATTTCAGTGTAATACAGTCATGCCTGTTTGTTTACAGCTCCCTTTGTACCATAATAATAGAACTGAATGCTTGGATCACCATATGGCCTGACCACTAAAATATTTAGTTTCTAGATAGAAAAAAATGTCAAAGAATAAAATCTCTGCTGTTTGGTAGGCTTAGATTTACAGAATGCTCAACAAAGGGTAAGTTCAGATACACTTTCCAAATGCTTTAACTGCTTCTTTCTTTTTTTTCTTTCTAGGTCATTTCCCTCTTTCCTTAGTTCATCCCACCCTCCAGTTCTCTCTTACTCTTTCTCCCTTGTTTCCTCTCTTCCTTTTTCCTATGTTTTCTTTGTTCTCCCTTCCTGGAATCTCTCTCTCTTTATACTTCTTTCTCTTATTGCAAAAGCTTTTTACATTACTCCTAAAAGCTTAAACCTTTTCATTTTTTCCATTTATTTCAAAGAACTAATTTAAAAATATTTTATTCAAATAAGTTTCATTTAAGGTTGTGCTACAAAGTGTATTTTAATATACTCTAATATCAGTCAAAGCATATAAAGACATTTTGGTATTCTTCTTCAGTTAAATGTTTCATTTACTTTAGATAAATTATGGCATGAAAACCATGATTTATTAATAAATATTTAAATATTTGTTTGAGGAATAAGAGCATATAAAACTATAAATTGAAATTTACATGTGTATTTAAAGTACCAACTGCAGGCGTTTATGAACTGACATTTGGTATTTTTGTATTCATATTTAAAATTGTATCAATGTAATTTGATTCACATAATATTATACAAAGTAAATATTTTATATAAATGTAGATTTTTAATAATATATTAAAATTTACATTTATCTAATTTTGTTTTTTCCTTTGAATAGTAAAAGAGAAGGTTTTACAGGTTTCTAACTGTAAGTACTTTAATAGAAATAACGTATTTTGTACATATAGTCTTTCTTCCTAGATGAAAAGGCAAACAGATTGGTGATATTTACCTTTAGCAACTCCTTTTTAGATTTAGTTATTATCTTTTTGCATGTATGTGTGTGTACGTGTGTGTAAGTTACTTTCTCTGTGCTTGTGTTTGCATGTCTCTTTGTGCATGTATTTGTGTGCATGAATGTGTGTGTGCATGCATGTCTCTCTCTTTGTATGTGTACACGTGTGTGTTTGTATAATTGCACACATGTTAAGGCATACACGAAGATCAGAGAAGAAATTCTCTCCTTCCTCTAGGTCATGGAGCTTAGCTGAGACATCTCATTGGCTCTATATTAACTTTTTATTTTAGTATTAAAGTAAGAGACTTGTTTTGAACCATGAAATTCATCATCCATGAACATTTTTTCCCAACTCCTTCCATCTCTCTTTTATTTCTATTTTCTTTCCTTGTCTTTCTTCCTCCTTTGTTTTGCTTTTTAAAAAATTTCATGTATTTATTTATTCTTTTTAACATCCCATTCACAGTACTTCCCCTTCTCTCCTCCCAACCCTACCCTACCAACCCTGTTGCCATTCCCCTTCCCCTTCTCAGAGAACGCACCCCAGTATTTCATGTCACATTAGAACTAGCTGCATCCCGTTGCACTGAAGACAGTCAATGCATCCCAGCTGGGGGAAAGTTATCCAGCTATAGGTGACAGAATAGGTGGTAGGTATAGCTCCTGCTCCAATTTCTAAGGGCCTCACATAAACACCAAACTGTCCCTCAGCTCTTTGAGCATAGGGGGTTAGGTTCAGTCCAGTCATGCTCTGTGGTTGATGGTACAGTCTCTGTGAGCCCCATGGGCCTGGGTTAGATGCCTTTGTTGGTCTTGCTGCATAATTCTTATTCCCTTCTGGTGCCTCGGTCCTTCTCACAACTCTTCCACAACACTCCCAGGTCTCTATCCAGTGTTTGGGTGTGAGTCTCAGCATCTGTTTCTATCCTTTGCTGGGTAGAGCCTCTCAAAGGACAGTCATGCTATGTCCCTTTCTGTAAGCATAGCAGAGTGTTGGGGTTGGCTCTTTCCCATAGACTGACATTTGATATTTGTGTATTCATATTTAAAATTGTATCAATATAATTTGATTCATATAATATTTCAAGTTGGGCCTCTTCTTTTTTATTTTTTATAAATGTGTCTTACAATATAGCACTAATGTAGGATGATCTAGACTAATCTGAAAATCATTGTATAACTCAGGATATCCTAAAATCTGCAAGCCTCCTGCTTCAAGTTCCCATGTGATAGGATTGCATAATGAACTGATATGCTTAGCTTGGCCATAAACATATTACCTTTATTCTCAAATATGAAGGCACACTAAAACCCGAAGTGTTTGGAGAGCTGGTTAAGGGAAGTGTGGATGAAATATTCATCTCTGACTTTAGTTGTCATGAATATTCTCATCATCTCATCCATGCGATTCTTGTTTTCAATTCCTACTCAGTACAGTTTTAGATGGTTTGATTTCCCTTATTTTCTTGGAGAATATGATTGCCTATCCTGTATTAAAACAAAGTATATGAGGAGTATCTTGGCCCTCATGTGACTGCTGAACTGGGGTGGGGGACTGACGTGTGGGGATACCCCACTCTGGAGGAATAGGATGGGAGGGTAGAAGGGTGGGGCTGGGAGGGGTGGAGGGGCGCACTGTGATGAAGATGTGGCTTGAAATAGGGAATAAACATTAAAAAAACAACAAAAAAATATTCTAACAGTTAGTTCTGCCACCACCCTAGTGTTGAGATGTGTTCCACATGTTTGTTTGAAAAGACAACATGAAGCTGCAGGAATGAGTTTGTGGTATTGTTTCTATTCTAGTGGAGTTCAAACATTCTGAGGATGGCACTCATTCATACAATTTTAAGAACACAGTTTTATAGACAGATATTGGAATAGATGGGTACATGCAGATAGACTGAGAAGGAAAGATAGAAGTGCATAAATTTAGACAAGTGTATAAAGTAACAATCTTCAGTTTGCATAACTCTTTTAAAATTAGTATGTATACATATAATGGAAGATATTTGTAGGAATATTCCCTATTTCTAATAATTATGAACTGAAATTGCAAATTAATTAGTTATTATAGTTATTAGTAAGAGTAAGTATAAACTGTAAGATTAGGCCAGTGGAGCACCTGGCAGCTTGGCAGACGTCTGTCTCTTTCTGTGTCTCCCGGCCAAATGAGAGAGAGTCTCTGTGTGTGCTCAGGGTTTCTGTCCTAATCTCAGGAAGTCCCGCCTTCCTAAACTCTTTCTGCCCAGCTAATTAGCCATAAGAGTCTTTGTCTTTTATTAACCAATCAATAGAATACCTCAGAAGGGGTAGTAGCCAGATCTCATCATTGAATTCAACCTATCAGAAACAATGATATTAGACCTTCCCTCAACAATGAACATTCATCATAAATAGACAATCTAACCCATAAAGCCACATAAAATATTGAAATATACATTATAACTTGAGGGTGATAACATATGGTACTAGTGTGAGTGCTGTTGTCTTGGTATATAGTACTTATTATTAAAGTAGTGTTTACTAAGTCTTATATAAAAGTGTGAATGCGATTTATTATATGCTTTTATATTTTTTGAAATTATAACAAAATTACATCATTTTCCTTCCCTCTCTAAACTATGCCATGTCCCCTCCCTTTGATTCCTTCCACTTTCAGAGTCTCTTTTTCTTTAGTTGTCCTTCCACACATACACACCTCTAAATACGAAAATACATCCTGCTGACTCTGAACAATGTTGTCTATATGTATAAAGTCTCCAGGCTTACTACTTGGTATTGGATAGTCATTTAGGAGACTTTTTCTGGGAGAAGACCATTCTCTCATTCTCAGCATTCCCCAGTTGTCTGTGGTTCTTTGTCTAGAGTTCACATTGTGCCATTTTAAAGCATTCCATAGGATGACTTTGCAAATCCCGTGAAGGGATGCAGCTCAGTTCTGGAACTATTTTGTCATTTCTAAGGTGTGGTTTTTAAGGTCCCTCTGTTCCTTTTTGCTACCAAGATTTAGAGTTGTAATAATCCCTGAAGATGATGTGTGCCAAAAGACAAGTATAAATGAACCATCGTAAGCTATCGTTAATATTGTAACTGTGCTGTGACCTCTAGCATCAGTCCTGGCCATTTTTGGTCTCCCTATAGAATAAATTCTTTCTTCATTTAGAACATGGGCAGAAGTCCAAAGTGTGGTGGTCCTTCCTCAACAAACCAGCAGGTTACACATGGTTGCCTGTAACCTCTGCTACTTCTTGGTAGTACCAGGCCCTCTTTCACCTAAAACACGCAGCTCTACTCTTTCCACCCTCTAGGGTACAGCCTGTGTTCTTGTTACTTTTGAGGACCAGAGCCCCTTTTAGTATCTTGAATGTACCCATGATACTGCTGGAGCATCATTCTTGGAGAGTAGTTAGCAGGTAGAAGACAGGACGGAGTACTGATAAGGTTTGTGTTGTTCATTGTGTTTAGCCACTGTGTGAATGTCTAGTCTTAGATGTGTGGTACAGATAGAGCTGGGTGAGGAACAACCAAGCATTGGCCGGCATGTTTTCATGCCAAAGTCAAAGTAAAGTTATATAAGAAAATACTGCCAAAGGAGCAGCAATCTACATCTCACTAGCTTTCAAAAATTCTTGCAATTCTATTAGTGTGTGTGTTACATAAGAAAAGAAGAAGTGTAACTTTGGAAGAAAAGCATTTAATTATCAATTTATCCTTTTCTTTGAATCTACTTACCTATTGTACACTCACTGCCAGGCAGCAGAAATAATAAAAGGGCAATCCAGAGTAGCAAATTCTAGAGTGAGTTAGTTCACAACTTAAACATTCAGCTTTCAGCATGTGTTCAGTTCTTCACATACCAAAGTGAAATAGTAAAAGGTCGCAAAAACTATTCTAGAGCGATTTGTAGGATCTGAGAGTCAAAACTCACTTGCCTACAGAAATTTTCCTATACTCTGCTCTTGGAACATCTGTGGAAATGTGTGGAATAGCAGCTGCATTATAGGTATAATGATTTCTTCATTTATGTTGATAAGATACTTAGGTAAGAGTCTTTCTTTGATAAAGGGACATTTAACTGTTATCAGTAGAGAGCATAATTGCATCCATGTTCATATAGTGAATAAATTCTTCCCAATAAACACTGATTCTCATTAAGACAGAGTAATAAGATTCTGTGCTAACAAATACCATTTTCTCAAGTATGTATTTGCTCCTACAAGATCAAAATCCTGCTTATGAGAAGAGCTGCCAATGACATGTTTAAGACCCATTTTAACAGGGAAAGTTACAAAGCCAAGTAAGTTTAATTGCATGTCACCTCTTGATTTTGACAAAATATAATGGCACAAGTTGCTAGTAAACTTAATTATGTAGATTTATTTTAGCTTAACAAAAATATATGCTATATGGAGTAAGGAGTTAGCTATGAGCCAAGTTTTAACTTGATATTCTTTTTTTTTTTTCCTGCAGTGAAAATGTTCATGAAGGAATGTTTTAAATTAATGACATTTATCAGTGTGATTACCACCAGAGGCAGGCTTATACTGGAAAATACCTCTTCTAATCATTTGCAGAGCAGTGTAGGAACCTAAAAGCAGAAGATATCTCACTTCTCTGCTTGCTCTTGCACCTCTGCCAGAACTCCTCAGTATTCCTGTCATTATTGCCTAACCAGTAGTTTAAGATTTCTCCAAGCCACTTCTTAGAATAGTTCATTGTATCAGGACAGACACTGTCAGCTACATGAATGTTCTCTATCACTTGATGGTCCTTTCCTACCTCACCACACCATAATTTTTCCACACAAACTCTCTCTCTCTACTATCACTTTTCTTTCACATACATTAAACAATGATTTAAAAATTCAGAAACTGTTTTTGGCCCCTCCTTAGTGTTTAGTAGCTTTTAACCAGTTGTCAGAATTGGTGTGTGTGTGTGTGTGTGTTTAAATACTTTACATGTCAGAGCCTTGTGGTTCTTTTGCCTCTACGACACTAATAGAAGTCTCCTTGGCAATCATCATTACATTCAGCTACTGGTCTTTCTCCTCCAATCCACCCATTACATATGAATAATATTCCTAAGATTTTATTACTTTCTTGTTCAAAAAACCACCCATGCTCATATGCAGTCTATAAAAATATTCAAACCCTTTCCCTGTGTTTTAAATTGCTTTCATCTTTTATTGATGGGCATTATTTGCTGGCCATGGTATCTTGTGCTTCCGCTTCTGGACTTTGCTGATTGAATTCCCACTTCTTGCTATTCTTCTTTCTGGTCCTGTTCTTTGTGAACTGTAACTCCTTTACACAGCTTCTCAAATCTCCTACTTCCTATTGGCTTATCTTTTTGGGTTCAAGCACATCTTGGAATCTGTGTATGCACTTTCCCATTGTACAAGATATTGAGTTCAGAAAGTTTAACTGGTTGGAGGTGAAACATTTAGTGAGTTCCTTCGTTGTTACACGTTGACGCCTTTCCTTTTTTTTCCCCCCCCCTCATAGCTGTTATCTCTCTTTTCCATGACTAAAAGCATACTGCTTTGCATTGTTGCTGAAATATTTTCTTTGTATAGGTATGGTCATATTATCTACTTTATAAGCTCTGTGAAGGAAAGAATGTGCATTACAAGAATTTTGATGCAAAATGCATGTAAGCATTAATAAATATTAGTTTGTCAATGGGCTTAATGTGATCTGTAACATTATAAAAATTCTGGAGCTGGAGTCACAGCTCAATGGTTAAGAGCACTTATTGCTCTTCCAGAGAAATCTGGTTCAATTCCCAGTATCTACATGACAGCTAACAACTGTCTGTAGCTCCAGTTTCAGGGAATTGGGAACCAGACTCACGCATGGTGTACAGATAGATAGCCATGTAGACAAAACACTCATAAACAAAATTATATACATATAATTTATAGAAATATAAAATGTACATATAATAAATTTATATAAATATATATTTATATATCCTTGTTTCCAAGCGTTGACTTCAGCATTATATTTGGATAGTGTTGACTCTACTGATAAATTTTAGTTTCTCCTTAATATTAAAGGAACATAAGAAATTGCTTTCTAGTAGGTCAGGGAACATTTCTTTGATTACAAGGGAATCTATATTGCATGTACATCTTTCCACGATATATAAATATATAAATTTATATGTATTATACATAATAAATTTATATAAGTATACATATATAAATTTATATATGTAATATATATAAAATTCTAATGAAATTCTTGCTTTTAGATAACTTTTCAAGGTCAATATAAAATAATTATCTTATATGAAGAATTTACAAAAACATTTCACTAAACCAGCTGGAAATAGAGCTGGGGTAGAGGCTAAATTGGCCAGATGGAAATTTTCAAAATCTAGATTACATAAAAGCTAATGCCTTACTGAAAATTGTAACTAAAGAGGAGTTTTGAAAAGAAAAAGAAAATGAAATACTTTGTGAAACCACTATATTTTCTTTTAAATCACTTTTTATTTGATTATTTTTTGTTGGATTGAAAAAGAACAGTGTTACACGCATAATGACAACATTCTATTACAAAGTGAGACTAATTTATGTTCATTCATTTATTCGTTTGATTTTTAGGAGTCTAATCTGCATTCTAGATCATGTGGGGAATAGCCAACATGTGCCTTCTTTGGCATATTTTTTATCGTGGAAAGATGTACATGCAATATAGATTCCCTTGTAATCAAAGAAATGTTTCCTGACCTACTAGAAAGCAATTTCTTATGTTCCTTTAATATTAAGGACAAACTAAAATTTATCAGTAGAGTCAACACTATCCAAATATAATGCTGAAGCCAACGCTTGGAAACAAGGATAAAAACTTCCTTCCTTCCCAGTGGGTACCACTTTGCTGGTGAGTTGCAGTAACGCCCTGTAAGAGTTAATGCAAAGTCAGTGGGACATGAGTTAAGTTTTTAAAATGCCATTTACCATCCCCAAAAAGTCTGCAAGTAGCATTACATTTCTCACTTTGTGTAAGTCTTGGAAAGACATGCTATTTCTCTAGTTCCGTCAGTAGTGAAAATGCCTTCACACAGGCCTGTAGCTGATGACATTGTAGTGAAAGCTTTCCAAACACTAATTGGAAATTAAAAATAATCTTGACAACACCTCAGAGCATCATAGCTATGTTTCATCACCTTCGACACCCATTATCACTCACCACATACACATATGTTAATGGAGAATTTGTTTACAATTGTCTTCTGGTGTCATTTCTCTCTCTCTTTTAATCTTGTTGAGTTATTTTTGGATGGCTAACACCTTGTGATATCAAATTGCAATTTTACTCTCAGCTTATTGTACCAAAGCCTATGAATGTCTCGATTTTTTTTGGTAGGCTATTCTTCAAGGAGTGTTTTATCAGAGGGTAAATGTAGAATGTATTGATCTCCACAAGACATTAAAAGAAAAATATGAATTAATTTTAGGTTTTTGTAATTTATAGGAAAATAACAATAGATATGTGCTTTAAGTTTCTTACAGTGTGATAAATAGAAATAATGCACATTTTAGTTGTTATTGGATCCTTAGTGAGACATGGTTGACAGAGATTCATGAACGATATTTCAGTATTTGAGTACAAAAGGCCAGGAAGAAGAAAATAGTATTTACTTTGTACAAAATGGGTTATATGGAATTTGAAGCATGTTGAGCCTTAGTAGGAGCCATTCTGCCTGGTTCCTCACTTGTTATATGTTAGGGATACATATATGGTTTTACAAACTTTCAATTAAGAAAAGTCTGTTAGCTGGGTGTGGTGGCACATGCCTTTAATTCCAGCACTTGGGAGGCAGAGGCAGGTGGATCTCTGTGAGTTCAAGGCCAGCCTGGTCTACAAAAGTGAGTCCAAGACAGCCAGGGTTACACAGAGAAACCCAGTCTCGAAAATCCCCTCCCCCACAAAAAACAAAAGTCTGTCTTTATGTAAACTAGATCTTATAAAATGAAATTTAAAACATGTAAGTATAGATAACCTGTGAATACAGAAAATGCCTTGTCCCTATTCTTTGCTCTAAATTTTCAGAGTTCTTTTCTTTGAAAGTGTTTCAAATGGCCCAACTGTGCACGGAAATTGCTCACAGGAAGTCACTTCCTGGCTTTCTAAGTAAAAATGTATAGGAAGGGCTGTGGAGGAGTCACAATGGATAAGCATGTACAAGCATGAAGACCTCAGTTTGGATCTATGTAAAAGCAGCTTGGCTCAGTGGTACACATGTATATGCTCAGCACTGAGACAGCCAGATTCCCACAGCAACCTGGCCAGTGAGCCAAGTTGAACAGTAATAAAAAGACACCAGGGTACTCAGCATCTCACTGTGGGCTCCATGAGCAGATTATCCACACACACACACATACACACACACATACACACACACACACATACGGAAAGAGAGATAGATACTGACACATACACACACAGACAAAGTCACAGCTGACACACATACACACACACACACAGAGAGACACACAGAAACACACACAGAGAGATACTGACACAGACACAGACATAGATACAGACACAGATATCCACACACAGATACAGACATGCACACAAAAATACACACATAGACACACACACAGATACTGACACACACACAGTTACAGACACACACACATACACAAAGATAGTGATACCTACACAGAGATACTGACACACACAAACACACACAAGAACACAGATATAGACACATGTATGCATAGATACATACATACATACAAACACACGTGCATGCAGACACACCCACAGATAAACACACAAGCAGATACAGACACAAAGACACACAGAGATGCAGAAACAGACAGATACATGAAGATACAGACAGACACACATTCACAGTTACAGGTATAAATTATAGACACACATATGCAGACACACACACACACACAGAGAGAGAGAGAGAGAGAGAGAGAGAGAGAGAGCATTCAGAATACTGTATAACATAATATGTCACAGGTTCTGATCTTCGATACTTTTTACTTATTTTAACTTTTCAACTGTTTTCCTCTTTATACAGAGATGATCTGCATTAAAACAGTAGCCACACCAAAGAATTGATACCTTTGTTCTCATGATATAAGAAGCTGTAAGTTAGACTCAATTTTTAAAATTTATTATTTCAAGTTACATCTCCATCAGAGTCCCCTCTTTCCACCCTTCCCGGTCCCTCCCTCCCACCCTCTCTCCCCTCTCCCATCTACCCTACATATCAGCCCCTACTCAGTTCAACAGTCATATATGAGTATTAAGAGCTTCCTTGCACTGGGAGCCTATACGGCAACTCTATTAAGGCAAAGTGTTCCACTAACAGGTAACAAGGTCTATGTTCCTGTTCCTTTTGGTGTGTTGGTTGTAGGATAGTTATCCTGTACTACATGGCTAAAATCAAATTATAAGTGAATAGATGCCATGTGCATCTTCCTGAGTCTGGGTTAGCTCACTCAGGTGAGCTTTTCTGGTTCCACCCATTTGGCTGCAAATTGCATGATTTCCTTGTTCCTTATAGCTGAGTAGTATTCCATTGTGTAAATGTACCACAGTTTTTTATCCATTCTTCGGTTGAGGGACATTTGGGTTGTTTCCAGTTTCTAGCTATTACAAATAAACTGCTATGAACATAGATGAGGGGGTGTACTTCTGGACTGGTGAGGAATCATTTGAATGTATACCCAGAAGTGGTGTGGCTGGGACTTGAAGTAGAGCTATTCCAAATTTTCTAAGATACTGCCAGATTGATTTCCATAGTGATTGTACAAGTTTGCACTCCCACCATCAATAGAGGAGTGATCCCCTTTCTCCACAGCCTCACCAGCATGTGTTGTCCTTTGAGTTTTTGATCTTAGCCATTCTGACAGGTGTGAGATGGAATCTCATGAGTTGCATTTCCCTGATGATTAAGGATGCTGAGCATTTCTTCAAGTGTCTCTCAGCCATTAGGCATTCCACCTTTGTGAATTCTTGGTTTAGCTCTGTTCCCTATTTTTTGATTGGATTATTTGGTTTCTTGGTGTTTAACTTCTTGTGTTCTTTATAAATTATGGATATTAGCCCTCTGTCAGATGTGAGGTTGGTAAAGATCTTTTCCCTGTCTGTAGGTTGCCATTCTGTTCCAATGACAGTTTCCTTTGTATTCCTTCAAGTTACATCTCCATCACAGTCCCCTCCCTCCACCCTTCTTGGCCTCACCCTCTCACAATACCCCCCCCCACTCCCAGAACTCATAATTCCTTTTTTTATATTTAGGCCACAATTATGAAAATTTTAAGGTATAACATACATTCCCAATGTTCAGTCCATACATATTTGACAACTGTTAACTCTCTACCTTACATTATTAGAAATTAGAAATTTGTTACTTGAGAATAAACATTCTCTAACAATGCACATCTCTGACTACTGGTTGATAACCAATTAAGTTAAAACCCTCATATCCTAGTGACCAGTACTCACAGAGCGTTTCCTCTGTATATGGTGTCTTAGGTAAAGAATAGAACATGTCTCAAGTTCAGAAGAAAGAAACTGACAGTTTAAGCACAGTGAGAAGTAAATATAAGAAGTACCTATAAATATATTCAGTAAGTGAATGATACACTATTTATTTAACATGTCTCAGAAAGCAAGTCAATCAAAGGAAGCGCTATAACTTCAAAGATGGCTGCTTGAAAGAGGAATTAACCCCAAGAATATACTTCTACTACAACACTGACAAAACACTGCTACCATGAACAGAAAAACACTTCCAAGACAGATGTCAAAAGCACCTGCCTCTGTTGCTCAGACAAGCTTTTGTCATCTTTCAGATATCCTTCCAAAGTTCCCAGGCCTTTCTTGCCTTAGCAGAGAATATGTTTATTTTCCATTTCAGATATTAATTAGTATTATATTTCTATGACGTTGCTAGTGAATTCTCCTATCTGCTGTGTGAGATAAATATGATAAACATATATATTTGCCTAAAGAAACTGATGAATGCAACCAGAGAGAGATTCACTTTGTGTTGAGGTGTTGTTACTGGCAAGTTTCTAAAAAGCCAGCGGACGACTCTGTAGTCATGTTCATTTGGGCACTCCTTATGGGACTCAGTAGACAGTGGAAAAAATGATAATTTTAATCGAGAAAAAAGACATAGTAGAGAGAGGGTTGGGGAAGGACTAGGGTATATCATGTACATCTATGAGACTTTCAAAGAATAAGCTATAGCTCCATATTAGTGATGATAGATCCAATATACTGGTAAACTAAAGTACTGTCACAAGGCCTGGCCTATACTGGTGTCACTTACCTGGTGAGAGCTGACCAGTCAGCCTCAACTCCTGGGTCCCCAAGTGCTTGGCTAGGCTGCTTCCGATGTTGTGTATAAGGTGTCTAGAGGAGTTTTCTTAGACTCTCAAGCTGGAAAACAAACAGAGTTTTATTTTTAAAATGACTACTGTGTTTTCACCTTTCACTTTTACCAGTTTGAAGTAAGAGAGATTTTATGTGGATGTAGATAAAAGTGGAGCACTGTGAGGTATTATTTGGAGAATTGTAAAAATGTGAAACCATCAAAATATGGATTATATAGGGCTGAGGGACTACCTAGTGAGTAAACTCTTGCTCTACTTTTGAACCTTAGTCTTTCTTAAGAAATTTTTTTTTAATAAAAAGAAAACTTTCTTGTGATAGTTACTGCCAGACACAAACCATAATTCTACTCTGCTTTTATATATATATATATATATATATATATATATACATAATGGTATTGTTATTCTCTTTCATTTTCAACCAGCCACAAGCACAGACATACAGATTCTTATGCATCCCCCTAATATCAAAGGTGTGATGTTGGAGTGTCATTCAAAAGGTTGGTTCCCACAGCCTTATATGGAGTGGAGAGACAGCAAAGGAGAGGTCATTCCAGCTACATCAAAATCCCGTTTACAGGATGAAAACAAATTGTTCAACATGACAATGTCCCTTCTTATTGAAGCCAGCTCCCACAAGAATGTAATTTGCTACATTCAAAACCTTCTATCTCACCAAAAAGAAAGCATACGTATTGTCCTATGAGGTAAAATGCGTGTTTGTTTTTTAGTATTAGCCATTGTCACACATACTTACTCATTTCTTCCTTTACTTGGTTCCTAAAGTTTTTTTATTCTCTTGGCCTTACTCATCACTTAGTTTGTTGTCTCTTACATTCTTTGGTGTATTCATTTTCTCCTTCTATATACTTGTTTATGATCATGATGTTTTATTACAATGACAGAAATGCATACTCTGCTTTGTTTTAAAGAGGCATTTTTTCTCAAGTATTTAATACCCAAGTAGTGGGCCAACCAAAATTTTATAAATACAAGTATAATTCCTTAGTAGAGAAGGGACATCCGATCTGGAGCCCCCAAAGCTCAGCACTTTCTAACAGGGTGATTTGCACTGAAATAATTGTGTTTGCAAATGTGTTACCAAATGGTTCTTGGTGTAGAGGCATGTTGAACTGATAATCAGTGGAAAAACAAAGACACATATAATTAGAAAATGATGAATTTGAGTCTTTCCCACTAAAAATTAAACATTTGTAGAAGTCAAATAATGGTTACTAAACTGAACTATAAAGCTTAAAAGGAAGATAAACCACCAAATGAATATAACACATGGATGGAGAAAAGGCCACAAGACCTCAACTGTAAACAAAGTGCTTCAGGCAACTGAGGAAAGCTGGGAGTGGAAGCAGTGGTCCTTTGTCAGGGAAGAGTATACTAACTGGCTTTCCAATGCCAAACAGTCAGCCATGGAAACATGCATGCAAATAACATTATGTGGACTGAATAGGATATTTGTGAATATACATGCATATGCATATATGCATGCAATAGTAATTAGTGAGAAAATAGGCCATAAGTTTAAAAGCATGGGGAGAGAAAAATTATATAATTAAATTATAATCTCAAAAATTTAAAAATTAAGAAAAATCAGAATAGTTACACAATAGATAAAAACTTAAGTAGAAGACCTACAAATAGCAAAAATCCATCCAAGTGGTAACATTATTTGGCATTACATAAATAAATAAATTGAAATTAGAAACCAGTTCTTACATATTAAATTGTCCAATCAAAAATCACACACACACACAGCCCACAAGACAATGCTAAATCCTGGTAGGAATACAAACCAATATATGTACTTTGGAGGAGAGAGTAGTGGCTTCATATTTTCCTACAAAGCTACATATAATTTGAAAATATTATCTAGCAATTATACTTCAATATACTTACCTGATTTGAAAGCTCTTACCCATAAGAAACACACATACAAATATGAATAGAGGTTTTTTTTATGTTTCCTAGAGCTGTAAATCACAATCAATATATTCTTAAATAGTAAATAGTAAAAAATAGAACATAGATGGACTTGAAAAATAAATAAGGTATCAAGTGAAAAAAAAGTGTGAATGTACCTTAGATATATACTGCTTAACAACAAAAAAATCAGCCTAAGAAGGTTTCACACTATGATTTTCATGGCATAGCATTCTAGGAAGACAAAACTGAAGATTGTGAACTGCCAGCAGTTTTCAGGAATTTAAGGGAAAAGGACTTGAAAAGATGAATCACAGACCTTTTTTTTTTTTTTTTTGGCTTTAGCAGGTACAGTTCATTTTTATTTTTTTTACATTTCTTTATTTCTTCAAGTTACATCTCAATCATAATCCTCTCCCTCCTCCCCCTCCCAGTCCCACCCTCCTATCCTCTTCTCCCTCATCTTCCTACCTGTTTTGTTTTTAAATTTAAGGTATATCTTTTTTCTGCCCAACAGTTTACCTTTAGACCAATAAACAGCTTTTCTTCTTATAAAAATAAATACAATATAACACTATGAGAATAATTAGGACACAATTATGAAAATTATAAGGTTTAACATATATTCCCAATGTCCAGTCCACACATATTTGGCGACTGATATTAATATTCTATTATCTATCTGTCTCAATGAGTTTAAAGTTCTATACTTAACTCAGTTTCTATCCTAACTTGCATTACCAGCTTAAAAAAATCTTCTTAGACCTAGACTATCCTTTTAGTTCATAAGCAACTTACAATTTAATTGTGAGACTATAACTATCTAGTCTTCAACCCCATCAGAGACCTGAGGAAGATAAATATATCTGAATATACAGGAAGTGCAGAGCCAGCAGCTTCCAAAACTAAGAAACGACAGACAACTGGCTGCCTGGAAGGGAGGTGAATCTATCGTAGATAGTGTTGTGATGGGGAATACAGGGATTGTTAATTTTCAAAACCAAAGATCTTACTTATGTCATAAAGTATGAAAATTAAAAAAAAGTCCTACATTCAGTTTTGAATGCAGGTGATGGACTCTTGAATCATGAAAAAGAACTGTTTTTAAAGCTTTTTTTTAAGTTTTGTTTTGTTTTGTTTTGTTTGGGGTTGTTTTGTTTTAGTGGTGAATAAGTGCAGAAAAATATAACGATTGTGAAATTATAAAATCCAACTTCAGAACGGTTATTCTAACTGTATAAAAATTCATTGAGATCAATGTACTTTGAGTTTTAGATTGTTCAAACAGCAAAACAGACTTAGCCTTTATATCGAGAGAAATTGAATCTGATTGGGTCGCATGACTAATGTGAATTGGAACAGCACCCGAGCCTCTTCCCTTTAACCACAATGGATTTTAAGCACGACAGACAAATGTGACTATCTTCACAATGTTTCTGAGATGTGAACACGTTGCAGACTAATGCATGTACTTTAGGTGGGTGACAAATGTTGCTTTAAACTGGAATTTATTTTATGAAAGTATTTTTTAATCTATTTTGAAAATTTCCACTTTCAGTTCATCTCATTTATACTGGGCATAATTTTCAATATAGTTAGGTAGAAGTCGCTCATCTTGCCAATACTTTGGTTTTACCTCTTTATAAAGTCCAGCTGTTTTTTAAGTGAATAATTTTTGAATTTCACTTTATTTATAGTTTTGGCTTTTTAGTCAGTTATTTTTTCTAAGAATCAGAACACATGAGCTTAACGCACCATACATAGCATGTCCAAAATTACATTTCGTTTTAGTTACTCTGAAACATAAACATCTTACAAAAAGTATTTTGTTCTCATCCATTGGGTTGAACTTATTATATATTTTATTTTTACTGCATATCATAGCAGTACAAAGTCAAATGTTATTGCTTCAAGGAAGGCTTTTCCTTTTGAAGAAATCAAGGTAAAAGCTTTAAAGTATTTAAAATATTAATCCGTATGTTTATCAGCTTTTTACCTAACTAATTTTATTTGTAGAGATAGATTTCTATATTGAGTCTATTTTCTCCCATCTAAAGAAATTTTAAAAAAGTAATTTGCGGACTGGGTCTGTGAAGATACTTTCTCTAACTTTTGCTTATTTGTAAACCCCCCTCACACATATTTGTAGGCTATTTTCATTGGATATAGAAATCTGATTTGCTTGCAATAATTTAAAAATACCAGGACTGTGGTCTGGGCTTCATTATTTTTGGTAAGAAGCACCTATTAGGTGTTTTTATCATCACATATAATGTTTTCTTTTCTGGTTGCTTTTGAGACTTTCTCTTCAGTCATGCTTTTTATCAGTAGACAATGACATAGAATCGAGACAGCTTTCTTTGAATTTCTCCAGTTTCAGTTCAGTGGGTTTCTCATATTTAGACATGTGTATCTTTCACCGTATTTGCAAGTGCTTTGATAATCATTTTTTTAAAATATGTTTTCTGTTGCATTTTTTATGGCTTTTCCCCCTCCTCTTATTAACTCCAATTACATGTATTTACACAAATCATTATTTTCTTACAGGTTCATGAAGTTATGTTTAACATTATTGGTTTTTTTCTAACAATCATTTGTATCAGGTTTTCCAGAACGAGTGTATGTAATAATTTGTATTAAGCTGCTTTAAAAATCAGTGATTATACCTATGATGTCCACTCAATTGCTGATCCTGTTTAGTAATTTTATCTAGATAACTTTATTTGCAATTTGAACATTTTTGTAATTTTAAGTTTGTGTGTGTGTGTGTGTGTGTGTGTGTGTGTCTGTCTATCTGCCTGTTTCTGTGTCTGTCTGTGTGTGAGTAAGTACATATACAAGGGGTGATAAAAGGGGCCGAGGGTTCAGAACTCCTGGAGCTGCTGATATAGGATGTTCTGATCAGTGTGATGTGGATGCTGGAAACCAAACACTGATCCTCTGCAAGATCATTGTTTACTGTTAAACTCTGAGCCATCTCTCCAGAGTCTGTACTTGCAAGTTTTATTTTACTTTACTGTTTCTCAGTTTCTATTTATTCATTGTTTACTCATATGCTCATCCTTTTGTTTAAGAACTTAAGACATATTTCTGATATTTGATTGTCATTGTTTATGGCTTTCAATATTTAAATAATTATTTGTATATTTTTATTCAGTGTATTTCTCACTATTTCTTGGTATTGGAGACATTTTCCCACCTACTCATGTATGTGGTAAGTTTTAAACGTATGGTGGTCATTGTGAATGAGGCATCAGAAGGGCTTTCAATTATGCAATTTTCATTTAAATTGTGTTTAGTTTTAAGCAGCAGGCAGTTATATTTCTTTTGGCATTTTGGTTTTGTCAGTCTTAATTTGTAGCTTTGTTATGTAGTCTGCCTCTTTTGCTTAGTCATGCTCATGGCTTCATGTTAGGCTCTAATTTTGTTGCCAAGGCCACAGGCTTATACTGAATGACTGAGCTCAGTGAGATGTCCTCACCCTGGATGGACCTAAAGTATATGTCTTCTAAGCTCTGTATAATTTCCATATCTCAATTTGCATAGTAACCCCATGGCATCCATTTTGAAAGGGTTTGTATTTCCTGTCTAAAACCTCAGCTGATCAGCCACCTGGTCCTTACCCAGGAACTAAGGAAAAACCTCTGTCAAACTTCTGATAGCAACCACCACACCCAGTTAGTTGTATAGCTTTCATGTTTACAAAATCCTTCCTGGCAATTTCAGTGATTTCAGTGGCCCTTAAGAATAACCTCTGATAACTGAGTTCAGCATGGCCAATTTCTGTGTCACTTCTACAATGGTATTAATTTTATTACCAGTAGTATACACAGTAGTAGTGGTGATTTTCCATTAGCTGGTTTGTTATTATGGAAAAGGAGATTATAGAAGAAACATTTCAAAACAAAACTGACAGTTTTTCAAATAAAGTGTTTTATTTGTGTTCTTGCTTTCTTTTAATAAAATACTGTTATCTGTATATGTGTATTGTGGTGTGTGTGTGGTATGTGTGTGGTATGTGTGTGTGGTATGTGTGTGTGTGTGTGTGTGTGTGTGTGTGTGTGTGTGTGTGTGTGTTTGTGTCATGTGTATGTAAGTATACACAGTGGCCAGAAAAGTACATATGATTCCCTGGAGCTAGAGTTATTGTGTCTATGAGCCACCATACATGTACGCTGAGAATTGGATCAATCCTTTAAAGACCATCAATCGTCCTTAGTTGTTGAAACTTCTCTCCAATCCCTACTTTTTTAGATTTTTTACCTAGCCATGTTCTTATTAATTTTAATGCTGTGTACATTTGAGATTGCCTTACGTCAGAAGACTATGTATACAGACAGCTTATAAGTGCTTCTTCAATCACACTTAACTCTTAAATACTTTATGTAATTTAGTTATTCCTTAGGCCTCTATTCCTACCTCTGAATCCCATGGTGGGAATTAATTATTGATGATAATGTGTTGTTTAATGGCAACCAGTGTCTAGTCTCAACTAACAATGTCAGACCTCAAGATCGAACATTGACCTTGTCAGTGCCAACTGGCTGTGACAGATCGTGCTGTATTTGATACTTAGCAATGAAATATTTTTAAGCTCTTTTGTTTCTAAACAACTATAAATTAATGCATTTGGGAAAGTTTATCATGTGGGATCAAATTCGGGCTTTAACATTTCATTTCCCATCAGTGAAAAGGCACCAAAATGGGATAACCAAACACACTCTATGCCAAATCTTCACATGAAATTTAGATGTCAAAAGACATAGATGAAAGACGTCTCTCAAGTAAACTATTGCCACGAATGTCTAAAGTCACAGAAAAATGCTTTTTATTCTTTCTCCCTTTAAATGATGGTAAACATTAAAACTACATGGCGTGTATTCATTAGAATTTAAAAATATAGGAAATTGCCCACAATAATGCTTCTTTTATTTCTTCTTCTTCTGGATATTCTCTTCAATAGTTAGTTTCTGCAAAGTACATCAAATGAAATAGCACAGGAAGAGCATGCAAGTATTCATTAGATACCTGGAGGAGTAAACACAAAGGAGCATTTTCAATGAATACAGATTAGGAAATGTTACTTTTGTTTTCTTTGCTTCACTGTGAGAAACCCACACCACTGAACAAATTTTAAATGTTATTTATCTTTGTGCATCAGCCACAAACCAAGAATTAAAAATCCACATATATCCAATATGATTGACAGGTATTAACAGTAATGATAGGTTTACTTTGATTTTTAACTTTGCATTAAAGGATACATGCTTTTCTTGATGCCTTCTGGGCCATAGTACTCCATTTTAAATAGCAACTGTGCAAATAATTTCAGTGCAGATAGGTTCTGTGCTTTTATTGTACTTGGTGTGGTTCCTTTATTCATAAGCAAAACCTTTGTTAGTATATCTATGCATAACATTCTTCTGATATTCTCAGTCTTCTGCCTGTTCCATTCCTCATGTTTTGCTGAACTTTATAATAATTTTAGAAGAAAGCAAACACTAACAATCTTTTCGTGTGTGTGTGTGTGTGTGTGTGTGTGTGTGTGTGTGTGTGTCTGTGTGTGTGTGTGTCTGTGTGTGTGTCTGTGTGTGTCTGTGTGTGTGTGGACTTTTATTTGCTGTTATGAATGTGTGGAGGTCAGAGGGCAACCTCATATGTTAGTAGTTTTCATCTTTCCTCCAATTTGAAACAGAACCCCTGGTTTGCTGCACTTTAAATTAGGGCAGTAGACCCAAGGCTTCTGAGAATTTTCCTGTCTATGCTTTTCATCTGGTGGTAGAAGTTGAATTAAAGATATGGCCTACTATGTCCAGTTTTACAAGGGTGCTGGGAATCCCAGTTAAGGTCTTCATTCTTGTATACCAAGCACTTTACCTACAGATCAGCTCAAGTTTTGTTATCAAAATCCCTTGAACTTATTTTGCCCTGGGTTACTTCTACAGCTTTGAATCTCAGTTTCCTATCTCTGAGGATAGTATAGGGAATTTGTAGATGAGGGACACATACAAGACATCCATCATGGACTGTGACATAGGATGATATTTTCAGAAGTGGTTGATGCTTTCCCATGAACATCTGCAACATTTCTGAACCTCCTCCCAACCACGAATCTGCACTTTTTTTTTTTTTTGAGAAAATAGATAATTTTGATTTATGTTAAGCATGCCTCTTGAAGCTTTTAACTCCAATCATGTTTATGGTGTATGACATCCATTTGTTATGTGATATAAAAGAAATCATTAATGTATAAGAATGTGTTTTCAAGCTTGATATAGAAGCAGTATTTAACCTTCCTAGTTTTGAGTCAATAATCTTTTTAGAGAAAATATACATTTACTGTAGCAAAATTACTATCTTTAAGTATTTTATTTAATAACATTAGGTTGAATAAGAAGCAGAGGATATTGAAAAATTTACAAGCCAAAGAAGCAAATCCCTAATTCCTAAATTGAAAATTTTACAGCCATTGATTTACATAGTTATAAAAAAAGAAAGTAAAAAAAATAATGTGTTTGGCTAATCAAAGTAAACCAATATTGTGGTAGGGATATCTTCTATGTTACCTGCATATTACACTGTGTTTTCTAATGTTAAAAATGAAAAGTTAACAAAGACTCAGTGGAGCCTTTCCTCAAAAAGGTCCACTTGTCCTTTGGCTTTGCAAGGCAATTAAAAGTAGCATGAAGCCCTCCTTACACTTTTGCCTTCATTTGATAGCTTCTTCACTTTGCTCAGACTCCTGTCTGGCTAGGACAAAGGCCGAGGAATCACTCTAGGAGTTCCCATGTAAAACCAGGAGGTATCTAACCTGCATCAACCCCATTTATGCTAAGGACACAAGATAAGAGTCATTGTCCTAAATCTGCAGCCACCTTGGATTCCAGGAATACCACAGGATGGCAGGACAGGTCAATCCCAAGTGAGGGTAATAAGCTCTGAGGGTTAGTTTACACCTTGCAGTAGAAGCCATTATCTTGTGCAAACACACTCCTCTCATTAAGTAATAAGGGCTACATGAAGTCATCTTGCAGATCCATTCTAAGATCATGATCAACCAGACCACCTCTTGACAAAGACATTTCAGGATCTGTTGCTCCCTTGCCCAGTTTCTGCTGAACTTTAGCCTAAAAGTCCCATCAATACCATGAAGATGAATTCAGCATCGCTGGCCTACTCTTCTGCTTACTTTCCCAACATGCCACAATGATGAAATCTTCTATCTTCCTTTTTCACTATTATCATTTCTTTAGTGGGAGTATTAGTTTGGCTAAGCCCTCCCCTCCCTGTTATGTCTTCCAGAATCCAGGCTTTTAAAGGAAAACTTCCTTAATTTGTGCCAATTTGTTAACTGCCAATAATATTGATCCTTGAGGTTATTATAAACAACTATTTAAATGACATAATAGCTGAGTGTCTTTTGTTTTTGAGATTATAATATAATTTCATTATTTCTTCATTCCTTCCCATTCTATCCTTCAAACCCTCCCATGTACCCTATTTGCTCTCTTTTAAATTAATGACCTCTTGAAAAATTGTTGTTGCTTGCATAATTACATGTATATACATATACATTTCTGAATATAATCTGTTCAGTCTGTATAATGTTACTTTCATGTATGTTTTCAGGGATGATCATAATATTGGAACCAATTGGTGTGTTCTTCCCTGGAGAAGACAATTTCTCTGAATCTCAGCATCCCTTAATTGCCTGTAGTCCTTTGTGTAGGGTTGAGGCCTTGTGGACTTTCCCTCATTGACTATTGCATGTCTATCAAGAATCCCAGTTGTGGAGACCAGTACCAGTGGATTCATCTACAAAACATTCCCACACCTAAAATTCAGGGAGCATTGTTGAAGAGGCAGCAGAAAGATTGTTAAGAGCCAGAGGATCAGGGAATTCGCTGTGAAAGTTTATCTCTTAGTAAAGTTAGAAGCTACATCCATAAAGATTTACCCAGATGACTTCCTAAACACGAGTTGAACAAGGATAATAACAATAAACATAGCAAAGCATGTCATTTTTATACTTAATAAACTAAAATTATTTCATATACAAACTTGACTATATAGAGTTTTGGAGAAGTCACTCTGTGGAATCTCATTGCAGATAAGCCCATCTTATGATGTCATCTCTGCATGTAGAAAAGGAAAGAAATGGGAAGAAATGGTTACACACAGGAACACATAGTGATTAATAAATGGGGGGCAGGGCAACAATTGGCGTTTTAGTTCCAAGGCTGGCTAATGTTTATCTTGCCCAGTAGGTGAACTCTTATTGAGGTCATCTTGTAAAACACATGGCATCTTTCTGAGTTGATCTTTCTTCTTATCTATGCCTCTGTTCTTCATGAAAACTTGATGCTGTTTGAAAACAAAGAATCTACTGAAAACGTGAGAACTAGGCTTTCTCTACCCATCACACCAACCGAACAAACATGGACTTTCGGACTTTGACTGGTGTCTGATTTCTCTGCTGGCACGAAAGATGCACATCTTAGATTACATTTTTTTTTTTTTCAGAAAGAAAGAACTCATATTTAAAAATAAGCTTTAACAAGGCATAATGACCCAGCTCTGAAATATGATAGTTCTCTGGCAGGAAAAACGTATTTCTTAATGATCAAATCCCAAACAGCCTGTGAAAATATGAAATTCAGTAAAAGGAATTCAGTAGATCTTACAGCTCAAAACAAAGAAAATTGTGTGCCTTATTGTTTCTGTTGCATTTCAAAAACTACCACAGGTATTCTAGAGTGTAAAGATTCTCTCCCTTAAAGACCAGGAAGCTTTTCAGCCTTGATTTCCTTGCCTCCCTCCCCCCTACAAACTGCTCTACATAGCTTGATTACTTACAATAAATTCTACAGCAGTGTTCCATGGCTTTAACTGAAAATGATTAATTAAAGCTGAGAACTTCAATTTCCTTCCAAAGGGTTCTTTCATTTAGTACAACTGTTTAGAACTCACTTATTTGGTAATTCTCCATTCTTTTTTTTCCCTAAGAAATGCATTTTCAAAAAATATATAAACAGCCCTAAACTTTCCAACTCGTATCTTACTCAAAATAGGATATTTGTTTTATGTGGAACCTAAAGTAGTCACATGTACATGTATATGAACACAGACATCTTGCTCTGTGTGAGTATAAATAGCAGAAATCAGTGCTTCATCCGGACTGCAGAGTAGATTGTGGACAAATTCTCATAGAAGAGAGAGAAAACCTTGTTCATGTGTATATAAACAAATGTACAAACAAAGTGTGTCTATATAGATGGAATTGGACTTTTCTTCTTCCTTGAGTCAAATATGACATATATTCAAATGACCCTTATTGTTATTTTGATTTTTTTAAAAAATGGAAAAAAGTAAAGTAAAGCATTATTTGAGTTTTTTTTTTTTTTTTTTTTTTTTTTTTTTTTGGCACTGCTCTGTGAAATTGTTCACCTAAATGAAAGCAGTTTCAGGAACTGGCAGAAATTAAGAATCCTGGATTCCACAGAACCTACATAGTAAGAGTATCTAGAAACACACACACACACACACACACACACACACACACACACACACACACAATTAAATTGAACAGCCATCATACTTGATAATGCACAGAGGGATTGACTGTGTCTCCCAGATCTATACACTCAATCCCTCATAAACCTAATTTTAATTAAGGAGTCGCACATCACTGTCCCCAAGTGTGTACGTGCATCTTCAAGGAAAACATCAATGAAGTGAAAGCAGGGAGTAGCCAATTTCTTTCTGCAAGAATTTTACATATCTATAGAATTTTCAGTCCGTTTGGAATTCCTTGAGGATAATGGAGCATCAGCAAGCACACTCTTTACAGCTGTGTAGAGCATGTTGCATGCATACATCTGAGGCTGGGTCAACAGAGTTTTTCTGCCTGCTCTGTCTGTTATTATTAGGTATTGTGTCTTTGCATCTGTAAAATGACACCAGGGTGCTTGCCTTATGCACCTATTTTGAAATTGTTTCTGGTGACAATTTCACCATGGCCCACAGTGCAGATAGAATTAGGGTAAAGTCAGTTAGGCTTTCTGGACATGAGGCCTGGGCACATTTGAAAAGTATGTATCCAGAATATGAAATTCCTACTCAAAAAGAAGTTCCTACTTTGTCGTTAGAAAAAGAAAAACAGGAGCCAGGCATAGTAGCACATGCTTTTAATCCCAGCACTCGGGAGGCCGAGCCAGGGGGATCTCTATGAATTCGAGGCTAGACTGGTCTACAAATCGAATCCAGGACAGTCACAGCTACAACAGCACAGAGAAACCACGTCTCCAAAAACAAAACAAAAAAGAAAAAAGAAAAAAAATAAGGAAATCCCTTTGCCTAAAAATTATCTTACAAGCCCTGTCTTTTCTTTTACTGTCAGTAGAAATTAAAAAATAAGTGGCCTGATGTGACATTCTGTCACAAAAACTATAGAGAACATAAAGCTTGATCTACAGCATAAATTTAAAGACACTGAGCTGTCACCCCATCATTTGTCATGTTGGTTTGTAAGACTGGCCTAGAGTAGCTGCTTTACTAATGAAGTCTTTTGACGTTTCCTGCACCATTGTCTAAGGTACTTGTAAACAGTGTACACTTCAGACTTGCAAAACGGATCAATAGGTAAAGGAGCTTGTCGCCAAGATTGATGACCTGAGTTCCCTTCCTGGAAGACAAAGGATGGCAGGAGAGGACCAACTTCCCAGGAATTGTCCTCTGTCCTTCACACAAGCCCCATGGTATGTGCTGGTACCCCCACCCCCCATTAAATGCATAAATAAATGAAAACCAAAAATAATGTGCACTCTGACCCTAATGCAATGGAACCAAAACTCTATGTAAGTTATGGGAACACTATGTCATTTTGGAGATACATAATACACTCATGTGAAAGAACAGAATGACCTAAGACCTACTTCAATGATCACTATTTGGTTTTTGCTTTTATTTGATTGATTTTTCCATTTTTCACTTGTGTTTGGTGTGCACTTGTATTTGTAATTTCTTCTTTGCATGATCTGTAGCTGAACTTGTGCACTGACATGCTTGTTGAAGCCTAGGGGTGCTGCAAGGAATCAACCTCAATAGCTTGTTCAGACTAAAGAAAGGTCCCTCACTAAAATACAGAGTTGTCCAGTACAGCAAGACTCACTAGCCAGCTTTTTTGGGGAATCTCCTGTCTCTTCCTTCCAGGGCTGGATTCCTAGGGAGGCTACCACACCCACTGGGTATTTACTAGTTTCGAAAGATACCACCTTCCATCCTCCGTGCTTCCATGGCAAGTGCTTCAAATTCTGAGCCATCTTAGCCCCAATTCTCCAAAAATCTGTCTGGAAAAGAATTAGTAAGACTCCTGACTCCCAGTGCATATATGTCATTAAATCTTATGTACAGACTCTGGACATTGTTTGACACACTCAGGACTTTTAAGATCTATTGACTATTGAAAATGTAAATCTGGTTAGAAACTAAATAATTTCTTTCTTCATTGGTCTTACCAACTCCTGGGATGTAACGATTCTGAATTATATCTCTGACACAAAAGACGTTTCAACTGCAGAAAGATGTCAGTCAGTAGAGATGGGATTTACAATACCGTCTTTGAGTATTTTTCATTTTTTCACAAGTATTTAATGTAATATATGACTCTTGCTTCCCATTTCACTTAGTAAATCTCAACATCTTGTCAACTTTACCTCAGATATTTTTAATAACAAACATCTACAAGATTACTCTGAATCCTCAATGACCTCTGTCTTACTTTTAATCTCAAGCGAGGATGGGTGTGTCGTTCTCACTGTCGCTCTGTGCTGTACCCTCACAAGAGTTTCTAGTGTTTTGTTTCCCCCCTCTCTGTTCCCAAAAGAATTGGCGGGGGTGATACAATCTTACAGTTGCTTATTTTCCCTTGCTGTCATGGTCTTTACATTTATTCATGTTAATACACATAAGACTAGTTGACTCATTTCAACCTCAGTACTGCTTTATTACATGAATACATGTATTTGTGAACGTGTGAGAAAGCTTTTCTTGACTCATACAGAATCCTAGGTATTTCCGACTTGCACATTTAGTAGAACTACAATTTTTATTTTCAGAAGCCTTGTGCCAGTTACAAAGGTGTCAAAATGCATCTTGCCTTGAATTTTATTTAACTCATGACTGGTGGGATAGCACTTACTTCCACACTCACAGCAACTTATTTTTTCATTCTCTGTGAGCTCTCATTCATTTCGTTTGTACGTTTTCCTCCATTAAGCTCTTTGTGTTTCCTTGTTGGCTTTCAGATGTGAGTGTAAGGTAGATGCAAAGCGTTTGTATATTTCCAGGTTTAGTACAAACTTTGTCCTACTATGTAGAATGCTTATCAAACTCTTCAAAATTTTTTTGATTTAATCTTTTTTTTATAATTTATTTTTTATTTCTTCAAGTTACATCTCAATCACAATCCCCTCCCTACTCCCCCCTCCAGTCCCACCCTTCCACCCTCCTCCCCCTCAACCCCCCCATCCTCTTCTCTTCTTTTTTTTTTTTTTTAGATTAAGGTATTTCATTTTCCCCCCAACAGCTCTCCCTTTCAGTCCAAAAAATGGTTCTTTTTCTTATAACTATAAATACAATACAAAACAACAGAAATAAATAGGCCACAATTATAAGAGTTATATGGCTTAGCATAAATTCCCAATGTCCAGTGATTTAATCGTTAACAACTTCATACATGTATATGAAGCACTATTTTCATATCCACCTTTTATTAACCTGTCTCACCTGTTCTCACTCCTTCTAAACTCTTTCTTCCCAGCAAATCTCCTACTTTCATGCCATATTCTTTTAATGACATCCTGAGTTTAGTTGGGACAGCTAGATGCATGGGCTTGACTGTGAGGTTATTTGCTAAAACATATGCAACTTATCAGAAGAAAAATTACTATCCACTCCTATGAATTGATCTTTCTGAGCCTGGGTTACCTCAGTAGATTTTCCAATTCCATCCATTTTCTTTGTAAGTTTAAGTTCTGTACAGTTGAATAAAATTTGATAAGGATATTAATCTGCACTTTCTTGTTTGAAACTTTTAACTTTCCACTTAATATCATTATAATATTTATTTGTTCAAAAAAAACCAAAGCCATTGAAAAAACTGTGAACTTAATTACTTTAACATAAAACAAAACACATTGAAATAAAACAATAATACCAGAACAATGGATAGGAAATAGAATTCAACCTAAAGGTCCACCAACTAATCAATGGATAATGAAAATATGGTACAGTTATACAATGGAATTTTATTCAACTATAAAGAAATTCACTACCATTTTGTCTTATCCTTCGAGGTACTGGGTTTGCACCTTATGGTATCTCTACAATAAAATCCAGCTAATGTGTTTTGGAGTCCTTGTGTTTTTCTTTGGATTCACATCGGGGATATATACCATAGATGCTCCCTTATTATGCCATCCTATTTCTAAATATCTACTATCTTGATCAGATACTGATATTACTACAATTAAATACATCATTATTAAAATGGCCTTGTCAGTTTTTTCCTGTTATTCTTTCAGTTGTTAGCATTAACACTTTCAGGGTATATTTTTGCAAAGTGATAATTATATCTTTTGAGTGGAATCTTTTTTCATCTGTATTATGTCAATTGTTGCTATGGATTTCTTTTTCTCCTTTTGCTTCAAATTCTATTTTTCTCATGTAAATATGCCAATTATAGTTAACATTTAATTTTCCTACATTCACTGCTTTTTAAAACTTCTATGCAAATTTTTTCTCAATTTTGTGTTTTCCTATTTTAAAATTTCTATTTAAAATATGTTCGTGTTTATTGCAAATATTATTATATTTTTACACTTCTTTCATTTTTTCTTGCTTTTCTTTGTTATTTATAAATGATAATTTAAAAATTCTGCTTCATTTCTTCTGTTGCTTTGTAGGATGTATGTTCAATTTATATTTTTAAGACAGAAGGTGCACCCTTGTTTTTTTTATAAATAAATTTATTTATTTGTTGCTTCAGGTTACATCTCCATCATATTGTCCTCTTCCCCCCCTTCCCAGCCCCGCTCTCCCATCCTATATCCCCCAACCTTTCCATCCCACTCCTCTGGAGTGGAGTGTCCCTACATAACAGTCCCTCGCCCCAGTTCAGAAGTCATATGAGGGCCAAGAGCCTCCTCATACACTGGGGGCCTAAAAGGCAGCACCAACAGTGAAAAGTGTCTCATTGCTAGGGAGAGAAAACTAAAAAACAAACAAATAAGCACCCTTGTTTTAATGTGCATAATACATTAAATATTTCAACAAAGCCTGTGTGCATGCCTTATTTCATTCATCTTTCCATGTCCACCACAAAGATCTCAGCAAATTTTCACATACCTCTACATATCCAATTCACATAAACACATATAAAAATTCAGATTATGAGTAGTCTGAATCAATGGTTTTGTTAAAAATAGATCATTTCATTTTAATATCAATAGTTAACTATTAGTGAAGCATGATTTAATTTATCAGTTTAGCTCTTCTTCTTCCTCCTCCTCCTCCTCCTCCTCCTCCTCCTCCTCCTCCTCCTCCTCTTCTTCTTCTTCTTCTTCTTCTTCTTCTTTTTCTTCTTATCTCAGGGAACAATCTTCTTTGGTTATTCACAACCTGTAATAGTTCCAGCTTGATGTGACTCAGCCAACTGAGTGGTTGAATATTGATTTTACTCTAACATTGCCTTGGTGTGTCTCAGGTGAGCCAGTGCTTCCATCTAAACACAGGCTTGATTTTGGTACCCTGATATATCATGTATGACTTCCTAGGAGAACTACAATAGGACAAAGTTTGGGAAACGTCACCAAAGCAGCCCTTGTATATGGAACTGTAGCATCAATTATCTTCTTTGAATATTTGAAATACCTTTCTGTCGCGTCCCCCCTTGTCCAGGAAGGAATGACGAAACTCGCAAAACTCTTCTCCAGCAGTTTATTCAGGTCCCTTGAAAACAGTCTTCCGAATAATGGGGCAGACCCAACCCACAGGCTAAATACTAAATGAACAGCCACTCAAGTAAAGCCAAGTGGTGCTATCTTAGAGGTCCATGTATGTGGAAGCAAGCCAGATCAGCGGTCTATGCCAAATATGAACTTATCATCATAGAGAGCGCTCACCGTCGGGCTGGTGGAAGGCGGAGACCAGCGCCATCTTTAGGGCGCGGCACTTCGCAGCTCTCTACACCTTTCTACTGCCTTTTACAAAGTTGCAGCTAGGAGTTAATGACTCAAAACTCCAATAATAACGCTGCTTTAGAAACTATTGCTCCTGTCTAAGTATAATCTGTCTGATTAGTCCTCATTTTGTTTACAACCTCCCCTGTGATAACTTTTGAGAGCATTTCTTTATCTTTAATCTCTCATAAAGCATCGACATATGTTGTTTTAATTTATCCTGCTGGAATTCTTTGAATTTGAAAACTGATCTATTTTAAATTTGGGAAAAAATTCTCACTTAGTCTTTAAAAATTTGAATTACTTATAAAATAATTTATTTTTGTGGATTTATTTTTTATTTTTCTTTTCTTATAATTTTAAATTTCATGCTTACATACAATGCTTTTGAATTTTGAAAATACATTTACTTTTGTGTGCATAGGTGTTTTGTCTTCATGTCCATTCTGTTCACAATATGCATGCAGTGCCAACAGAAGCCAGAAGAGACCATCAGATTCTTCTGGACCCCGAGATACAGATGGTTGTGAGCCACCACAGGGTCCTGGTAATTGAACTCCAGTCATCTGGAAGAGCAGCCAACATTCTTAACCACTGAGCCATCTCTCCAGATCCTATATAACGGGGTTTGATTAAGTCTACCCTCCATTCCCTCCTTCCAATTCTTCCCCTATTACTACTACCATTATTCTCTCCCAGTTTCCTGGGTTCTCCCTATTTTGTTTTGTTTTTCTCCCCCAAGCTTGTCTTCTTAGTTCTGCTAGTACATGTATGTGTTTAGAGCTACCTAGTGGAGCGTAGGTAGCCTCTCAGGGTCTTCAATCCCATAGAAAATTGGTTTTCCTTCTACTAGAAACTATCCACAGCCAATAGATCTTCAAATATGGTTGGTATTTCCCCCATTCTGACTTTATCCAGCTTGATCTTCTGTTGATCTTGTAGTTACAGATGCTGTCAATTTATAAGTCGAACTGCCCTTTTAACGCCTAGAATGCACTGTTTTCTGTAGTTATCAATGCACTGGCTTTTACAGTGTTCATAACCGCTATGTTATTATGATCCATGAGCCTTGAAAGGAGGGAGTGAGATATAGATATCCCATTTGAGACTGAATACTCCACAGTCTTTTATTCTCTTTACATGGGCCATTTGTGGATATCTATGTTAATAGCAGTCTACTACAAGAAGTTTCTCCCCTGATGAACATTAAGAGGTTATGTAAATAAGTTGCTAGAAATTAGTTGATTACCATGACCAATTAGCAGAATAATAGTAGCAGGTTCTATCCTAGAGCCAATGATTTGTCTAGTCACAGGTTTTTGTTTCTATTGATGGTGTCAGAATTGGGTTCTGTCTTGTGGAATGGGTCTGAAATCCAATCAGAAAGTAATTGGTTACTCTGATAAGATTTGTGCCACTATTGTACCAGGGGGTACCTCATGCCAGGCTGTCCATATTATACTTCAAAATATTTACAAATTAAGACTAATAATTCCTTTTCTTCTCCAGTAGAATGCATAGCATGTTCCAAAACTATGAATTCTGGCCAATAGGGATGAAGTTACAAGGTAAGTAGCAGCTTGCAAATGTTTTTAGCAATAGGGTCTTACCACCAAATAAGAAATTCTTCTTTCTTTTGTGGCTCTAAATTTATCCTTTTGTTTTGTTTGACCCCTTTGTATAGCTACATTGCATCTTGAATAAAGACTTTAATATACTTCTCTTTACTGAATCCTCATCCTGTTTTCAGGCTAATTTTCTCCATTTTTCTGCTCTAAATGATTATATATATAATATATATGTATATATTACTTGTAGTTGCTATTATTTTTAGTTTCAATTATATGGCTACAAGTGTAGTCTAAAATATTACTTGAAAAATTATAGAAGAACAAAATTTATTAGTTTGAAGCAAATGTCCTTCTGATTAATATGCTAAGATCTCATGTCCTATAGCTGTGTCCTGGACAGCAACAACTGATTCCCTTGAGTATTCATGCTATATGTGCTACTTCTCACCAGTAGCTATCTCAGTTATCAATTGACTGTTGCAATGTTTCAGTATTTACATTCAGGTAACATACATTTAAAAAAAATAAGGGAACCATTGCATAAGATTGGTTAACCTAAAAACTTTACTATGTATATTGTTAGAAACACATTATTTTTATTAATTATTATTAATGATTTTACTGCTCAACCTTTCTATAGGTGGGGGATTAAGAGAGGACACACGACAAACAGGGCCTATTACTATCTGTGTTTTCAAACATTCAATAGGGTCTTGGAACAAACTTTTTTCAACCACACTCATTTTCATGTGACAATCAAATTCTAAATTGTCCACCGAAAGAACCAGTTCTTTATACAAACATTCCCTAGACTTTAAGGCGAACTTTTGGCTATCTTTTAGTTTATGAATGACAAACTTGATGGACTATTGTCCTCATGATTATATCTCCTAATAAGGCAGTGTAAAAGAGACTCTGAAAAAAATAACTACTGCCCTTAGTCCCTTGACTTTAGAGTAATCCAAAGGAATTTTTATAATGTGTTTATTTATTAATTAATTCAAATTACAGAATCATTTGGATGTATACCCAGAAGTAATATGGCTGGGTCTTCAGCTAGACCTATTCCATGTTTTCTAAGATATCGCCAGACTGATTTCCATAGTGGTTGTATAAGCCTGCACTCCCACCAGCAATGGAGTTTTGTTCCCCTTTCTTTCCTTTTTTTTTTTTTACTTTATTTTTTTTCTTCAAGTTACATCTCAGTAACAAAACCCTCCCTATTCCCCCTTCCTATCCCGCCCTTCCACCCTCTTCCCCCCAGAAGTTTCCCCTTTTAGTCCAACAGATGGTTCCTTCTCTTATTACAGTAAGTATTATACAAAACAACAGATATAAATATGCCACATTTATGAGAGTTAAATGGCCCAGTATACCTTCCCAATGTCCAGTTTATACATATTTGGCCCCTGACTTTAACATTCTACTATCTAACCATCTCCTTGAGTTTAAAGGTCTATATGTGACTCAACATTCATACTAACTTGCAACACACTTTTAAGAGTATCTTCTTAGATCTATAACACCCTCTTGATTCCTAAACAACTCAAAACTTAACTATGAGACTCTAGCTGTCTATTCTTCAACCACCTCAGAGACCTGAGAGGGATAAGTATATTTGCTTATATAGGAAGGGCAGGGCCTGCAGCTTCCAAAGCTAAGAAAGAACATACCAATGACTGCCTGGACAGTTCCCATTTTCTCTCCATACATTCCTGCATCAGTCTTCAGCCTTTGGGTCCTGTTTCTATGACAGATATTTGTTGTAGAGCAGGGATTATGAAGGACTTATGTACCCTGTCTTGGCAGAGTTAGGCTGTCGACTTCCCTGCTACCAAATTTTGTCCTTTTTGGACAGCAGTCTGTCTGCAGTTGGTGCAAGGGGTTTTTTCATGCCAAGAGAAAGGCTTGCCACTAATTCAACCATCTTACAGTGGAGTTTCTTCGATGCTTATCTTCTACTTGGAGTAGAATAGGGGGTGCTGTCAGGCGCTGATATGTCTCGATATCAAAAAAAAATCTTGATTTAAGATAACATCTTTGAATGCCATATTCTGCAAATCTCTTGGGGTTTTTGAGGATGCCCTATCCATCTCTTGTATTTAGATAAGCAAATGTTGCTTGTCTCTTAGCAACTTGATTACTGGGTAGTTTAGAGAATATCTGTGATAGACTGTCATAATAGCTAACAAAGTGACATGTTTGCATGACTAGGAGTTTGTTTTACTTAACTATCCTAGGCCGTTTTAGATGATTGGTATCAAGAGGTCAGAGCTTCACATTTTATTTTTAAGTATCTCTAGGTATGATACCATTAGGAAGCGTTACCTTTAAATTTGTATCAATATACAAAGATCTATTCAATTGTGGTTAAATATACTCTTAATTATGTATCAATATACAAAGATCAATGCCTATGTAGCCCAATACATTCTTAATATCACATCCATATGCAAGGGTCAATACCATTGTGGCCAACTATAATCTTAGTTTTGTATCCATATACAAAGATCAATACGGATGTAATCCAATACAATTTTATTTTTGCACAATAAACAATGGTCAATACCACTTTAGCCAAATAAACTACTAATTTTGTATCAATATACAAAGGTATAAGGGCATATTCAATAATCTGCCCCTTCTTCTTGGACCTTCCTGTGCTATGTCTATATCTCATTTTTCTCAAGCCCATGCACTCCTACTACATGCACTACATAGGAGAGGAAGAAGGATACAGAAAAGGAAAAGTAGGAAGTCCCTGGGGCTAACCTCCAAAACCCATTAATACAGGACCATTTATCAGCTTGTAGTCTCTTCCCCTAAATATCAGAGTTTTCAGTTATCCTTCAAATAACCAAAAAGAAGTGCGGAGAAACACCTTCCCCACCCTCTGGGCATGGGACATCGCTCTCTTAAAGTGACTTCCTGCTGATTTGGGTCATAGTAGACCTGTTTGGGGCCCGAACCCAAATGGGAAAAATGGTTAAAAATGTTAGTACACTCCTTTTATATTCAGTCCTTCTGTTCTTAGCTGTTTAGATGACCTAAGGGGTTTGAGTTGATCTTGCAGGCTTCACTGAGGTTCCTGCCGGGGCATTGTGTAGAGCTGAGCGGTCCTAGTGACATTGGATTGCTGTGGTGGTTGCAGGCCCCCGATGGAGACAGCTATTGAGGAAGTCTGCCAGGCAGAATCAACTGGGTCACTTGTCCTCCTTGGTGCCTGATTCTGCTCTCTGCTGAGGTTTCCGCTGTCCAGCCGTCCCCGGACTCCCCTAATGGTCGCTTCGATTCTCCTGGAACGATAAGAACAGAGCCCTGCCCCAATCCCAACCCTAGGACAATTGCCCTCTTTTTTTTGGTGGGGGGAATGGAGGGGGCTAGGTAGTACTTCTCCTGAAGCAAATTTGGCCTTCTGACAACATACAAAGTGTTATCTTTCAATCCGGGTTAAAGAAGAAATCATTCTGTCACCTTGGAGCTAAACCAGCTCGAGTGTATATATTTTGAGATCCCAAAGGACAATCTGCCTGCATTGAGAAGGCCTTTTGTAAGTAGCCTCCAAACCTAGGTCCCTCCAAATCCCATGTCTGTGTCTCTGAACTCTAATTATTGGGATCAGGGACCTGTGTTTCCGGTCTGACGGGATCAAAGATGTGTTCCACCACTCCTGGATCGAAGTCTTTCTCTATTTAGAGTTTGCCCTGCATCAGGCTGACCCTGAGCTCCGGGATCTGCCTGTTTCTGTCTCCAGTGTGTTGGGAGCTGGGACCAAGGGTGTACTCTTCTTGAATGGTGGGACCAAGAGTATGCACCCTCACCACCCCGCTCCATATGACTCCAGAATACATAAGACCACCAACTCTACGGTGCTCCCCCCCCACCCCGTCTCTGCTGAAGTCAAAGGCATGGGCCAATACCACAATTCTCTTGTATTTTACCTTAGCTCCATGTCTTCTGTACACCTGGAGGTCTGCAAAACCAGGCTGAATGGCTGTATCCTCTATTCCATTCACAGTGTTTCAGCCCTGCCCCCCTGCCTTTTTTTTTTTTTTTTTAGATAATAAATTTATTTGTTTGTTGCTTCAGGTTACATCCTTATCATATTGTCCTCTTTTCCTGCTTCCCAGCCCCACCCTCCCATGCTCTACCCCCTGACCCTTCCGTCTTGTTCCTCTGGGGTGGAGTGTCCCTGCCTAACAGTCTCTCACCACAGATCAGGAGTCATATGAGGGTCAAGAGCCTCTTCATTCACCGAGGGCCTACGAGGCAGTACTGCCAGTGAAAGGTGTCTCCTTGATACTGGGGGAATACTAAAAAAAAAAAAGGACCAACAAACACACAAACCCACAAAAACAAAGAATATCAACAAAAAAAGAGAGGAAAAAGAGAAGGGAAAAGGAAAAAGAAAAAAGAAAAAAAGAAGGAAAAAGAAAAAGATTAAAAAAAATTATGTCCTTGTTCCTTTTGATGTGTTGGTTGTATAGTACAGATATCCTGTACGATATAGTTAAAATCCTACTATAAGTGAATAGATGCCATGTGCATCCTTCTGAGACTGGGTTAGCTCACTCAGGATGAGCTCCTCTAGATCCATCCATTTGGTTGCAAATTGCATGATTTCATTGTTTCTGATAGCTGAGTAATATTCCATTGTATAGATGTAACACAATTTTTTAATCCATTCTTCAGTTGAGGGACATCTGGGTTGTTTCCAATTTCTAGCTATTACAAATAAGGCTGCTGTGAACATAGATGAGGAGACTTCCCTATGTCTCCGTGAGAGGTCCTTTGGGTGTATACCCAGAAGTGGTATGGCTGGGTCCTGAGGCAAGGTTATTCCTAGATTTCTAAGATATCGCCAGACAGACCTCCATAGTGGTTGCACAAGCCTGCACTCCCACCAGCAATGGAGTAAGGTTCCCCTTTCTCCACACCCTCGCCAGCATGCACTATCATTTGAGCTCTTTATCTTAGCCATTTTAACAGGTGTTAGGTGGAATCTCAGGGTCGTCTTGAGTTGCATTTCTCTGATGATTAAGGATGTTGAACATTTCTTCAGGTGTCTCTCAGCCCTTAGGGATTCCTCCTTTGTGAATTCTCTATTTAGCTCCATCTCCCATTGTTTGATTGGATTATTTGGTTTCTTGGCATTTAGTTTCTTGAGTTCTTTGTAGATTTTAGATAATAGCCCTCTATCAGATGTGGGGTTGGTGAAGATTTTCTCCCAGTCTGTTGGTTGCCGTTTTGTTCGAATGATAGTGTCCTTTGCCTTACAGAAGCTTTTCAGTTTCATGAGGTCCCATTTATTGATTGTTGATCTCAGGTCCTGAGCTGTTGGTGTTCTGTTCAGGAAGTTTTCACCTGTGCCAATGAGTTCGAGGGTTTCTCCTACTTTTTCTTCTAGTATCTTTAGTGTGGCTGGCCTTATGTTAAGGTCTTTGATCCACTTGGAATTAAGTTTTGTACAAGGTGATAGGTATGGGTCTAATTTCATTCTTTTGCAAGTGGACATCCAGTTGGACCAGCACCATTTGTTGAAGATGCTGTCCTTCTTCCATTGTGCGGTTTTGGCTTCTTTGTCAAAGATTATTTGGCCATAGGTGTATGGGTCCATGTTTGGGTCTTCAATTCGATTCCATTGATCCACTGGTCTGTTTCTATACCAGTACCATGATGTTTTGTTTGTTGTCACGGAGGCTGACAGGGTCTGGCTCCACACCTAATATGTCTGGATTTTCCAGAATACAGCTTTGGTCCCGATTTCTGGTTTCTCACTAGGCTTCTCGCCACAGGGCTGGCCTCTGTGCCTGATTCCCTTCCTGTCTGCGCTGCCACGGGTCCCGTGGGTACCCCAAGCCCCGGATCCTCCAGCAGCCTGAGTGGACCTCTTGCCCCAGCAGCTCAGCCATGGGTGCATGGATCCCTGGCCCCGCCCACACCTGTCTCTCTCCAGTTGACCTGCTGTGGGTTCGCTTAGATTTGGCCCTGCCAGCCGGGCTCCCTCCCTAGCTGCGCTTCCGTAAGTGCGCAGGATTCGGCCCCTCCCGCCTGCCTTTGTGTTCCCAGCTTCCCACGCTCTCTTGGAACCTTCCGCCCTCAGCTTCGCAAGGGGCTGTGGACCACCCGCTGAGCCCCCTGTTTGTTCCTTGCTAAGCCTTCCACTATCTCGCAAAGTTTTTTAAGTGGGTATAAGTTCTACCTGAGGTGTGGGGAGCCCAATAGGCCAGCGATCTATGGCCAAGTGGACCCTGATTCTGCCTGCTGTAAGTTGGGATCGATCTTACCAGGCGCCTCTCTAAATGGGAGTTCCCGAATCCCGGGTTTAGTGGCTTCCGTGTCTGCGAGAGATGGAGGAGAGCCTTGCCCTGGGACTTTTAACAGTCCCTTGGGAGCTGTGAGTGTTCCCGGGGGGGTCTAGCCCCTCCGGTTTTTGCACAGTGCCCAATAACTCTGTGTTTTTTATGGCTCTTTTTTCCCCTGCGTTCAAAATGCGTCAGTGTAGGTCGCCGCCATCTTGGCCCCCTGTGTTCCCCTTTCTAAAGAACCTCGCCAGCATGTGCTGTCATTTGAGTTTTTGATTTTAACCATTCTGACAGGCGTGAGATGGAATCTCAGAGTTGTCTTGAGATGCATTTCTCTGATCATTAAGGATGCTGAGCATTTCTTCTTAATCCCAGTCCCCTCCCTCCTCCCCTCCCACTCTCCCCTTCCCACCCTCTCCCCCTCTCCCACCTATCCTACTCTTCTGGTGTGGGGGCCCCACATATCAGCCCCCCCCTCAGTTCATCCATCACATGAGGGCTAAGAGCTTCTTCTTTTTCTGGTGCCTGAAAAGGCAGCTCCTGTAGTATAAAGTGTCCCACTAACAAGCAACAAAGTCCATGACTGAGACCTCCCCATCCCTGTTTGCTAAGGGATCTGTATAAGTTACCTATCCTCTATATTTGTTTAGGGGATTGGTTCTAGGTCAAGTCTAAGCTTTTTTCCTTCTTCTTCTTCTTCTTCTTCTTCTTCTTCTTCTTCTTCTTCTTCT
>CAJQZJ010031998.1:7985587-8035609 GCA_907164525.1 Lophiomys imhausi | reverse complement strand
TATATATATATATATATATATATATATATATATATATATATATATATACACATTCTTCAGTTGAGGGATATCTGGATTTTTTTCCATTTTCTAGTTATTACAAGCAAAGCTGCTATAAACATAGTTGAAGAGATGTCCTTGTGGTTTGGTGAGGAAACTTCTGGATGTATACCCAGGAGTGGTATGGCTGGGTCTTGAGGTAGAGCTATTCCAAGTTTTCTAAGATATCACCAGATTGATTTCCATACAAGTTTACAGTCCCACCAGCAATGGAGGAGCATTCATTCCCCTTTCCCCACAACCTCAACAGCATGTGCTGTCATTTGAGTTTTTGAACTTAGCCATTCTAACAGGTGTGAAATGGAATCTCAGAGTCATCTTGAGTTTTATTTTTCTAATGATGTTGAGCATTTCTTCAGATATCTCTTGGCCATTAGAGATTCCTCTTTTGTGAATTCTCGGTTTAGTTCTGTACTCCACATTTATTGGATTATTTGGTTTCTTGGTGTTTAATTTCTTGAGTTCTTTGTAAATTATGAATTAGCTCTCTGTCAGATGTGAGGTTGGTAAAGATCTTTTCCCAATCTGTAGGCTGCCATTTTATTCTAATAACAATGTCCTTTGCCTTACAGAAGCTTTTCAGTTTCATAAGGACCCATTTATTTATGGTTGATCTTAGCGTTAAAACAAACTGTCTTAAACCAGATTTCTGGAGCAGTGACCATGGAGCTGAGGGTTGAGTAATAGGCTGATTTATTTTTTTATTTTTTTTAAGTTCTAGAAAAATAATCACTAAGGGAGTCAAGAGATCTTTCTGGAGAGGAGAAAAGTCAATATCCTGTCATTTAGGTCTCTCCTAGAGTACCAACCACACATCAGAATCAGAGGGTGTTTTCCCTGTCATATCAGTCTGTGGCCCTTGTCCTCTCACCCAAGTTGATATTTTGGGAATAAATCTGGTGGCAAGAGAAGAGCCAGGAAGAAATGAGGTGACCTCTGTGAACTTTGGACCCTTGACCAAACACTAGGATTCCTTTTTTATTCTTTTTAACATTTATTTCTTCAAGTTACATCTCAGTCAAAGTCCCCTCCCTTCTCCCCTCCCAGTTCCCCCCTCATACCCTCTTCTCCCCTCACCCTCCTATCTGCTTTTGTTGTTGCTGCTGTTTTTTTTTAATTTAAGGTGTATCTTTTTTTTTCCTCTCCAATCAGATATGATTCTTAAAGTTGCTTCTATTAGGAGATTGTGGCCAAACAGCATGTTATTGAGTACCAAGGATGGTGCCAATTTCTCTAGTCTGAAGATTGACACTATTTCCTGTAGAAAAAATAATGGCTAACTAAACTATTTACCCAGTATTTATACTATATTTAATTGGTTCAGTGGTGTAAATCCTTAACCCGCTATTATAAATGAATACACACAGACACCGGGTGGGTTTTAACAAGCCTAGGCCTGGGTTGTGCAATCCTAGCCCATCTAAGCTACCTCATAATTCTATTACCCAAATATGACCCCATTTATACATACGTTCCTTTGGACTATTATTCTCCACACTAAGCCTATGTTCCAGGCCACGTAGAAGGATCTTCTTTAATCTACCCCATGGTGTGTCTTCCTTGTTTACTCCTTGCTTCTCTCCAGCCTTCTTCTTCCCCAGATGTTCTGTGTCTCTCTCTAAAATTCCTAGTCCCACCTATCTCTGTCTTTGCCCAATCTCCAGGCCTCAGCATTTTTTTAACCAATCAGAGACAATTTAGTAACAGACAGCAAGCAGGACCAATCAACATTTAGAATGCTTAATACCAGCCCATCAATTTCCTAAAATCATAAAAGAATTATTACTAGAGCTTTATTTTGAACCAAAAGGGTCATGAATTTCAATTTCTGGTGTCAGAATTAGACAGTGCTTCCTGGACTCTGAAAGAATAAGCAACAGTTTTAGGAAGTGATGTAAAATTATCTATATCTACAAAGTGTTTCCTATGTCCTAGCTATTGTTTTAAAATGAGAGTATATGTTATTTCTCTTAATCTCATTTAATTGTCTCAACCATTCCCTGTGACCACACTAGTGTGTCGATCACACAAGTCTGACTTCAGTGGTAATGCCTCCCTGCAAAGAGGGGCCACCATGGTTTCTGTCAAGTTATATAAAAAGATGAAACCAAGAATGTTCATTCCCAATTTCTGTGACTAAAGTTTCCACTCCAAACAAGTAGAAACAAGCAAATAGTTACAAAAACCATCTGAACAGAACAATAACCATAAGGCTTTCCTCATTAAACTGGATTCTAAGATGTAAAATACATGAATCTTTATACTAGTATTCCAATTTGGGGAAATTTGAAAATGTTCAAAAAAGTAATTACCAACATTTTTCGATTCTTTGTGGAAAATTTGGTATTCTGGCCAGTCTTCAGAGGTCTTAAGTCCTACAAAAGTTACTATGCATCTTCAGTATCAGAATCCAGGGTGAAATGGTTAATGCCTATAATCTTAGTAATTGGTACAATGAAGCAGGAAGATGGCTGTGAATTGGAGGCTATTCTTGGTTACATAGTGACTGTCAGCTTATGTTGGATATAAGATCCTGTCTTGTCTCAAAAACTCTAAAACCAAAATGAAAACAAAACATCATCAACCAAACTAAAGCAAAAACTAGTTAAAGGGAGTATTCAGGAAGACTTGGAGGAGTAAAGTGAGCTGAACATGATCAAAATACATTGTATGCATATAGAAACTCAAAGTTTCATCTATCATCTATCTATTAATTGTCTATCTACTGTCTCTATCATCTACTTATCATATATCCATCCATCCATCATCTACCTATCTATTCATCCATCTATGAATCTATTCTTATCTAGCCATATGCCACCTAATTATGAACAAAGCATTTTCCATTCCTTTAAAACTTAATTCAAGTGGGGTCATCAATTATCTGGATAGAAAAACAGCCTTCATGGGAAGTCTAGAGACTTCAGAAATGTTATAAAGGATTGTCAAATACAGGGTCTTAGGCTTTGAAAGTGTATCACAAGTAACTCTCATAAGTTTTTTATGTCTTTTACAATGCCAAATATTGTTGAACTTAAAACAATGCTAAACTGAAGATCAATATGAGGCCTACATGTTTTCAGCATTTACACCAAATGATTATTTCTTCCCTTGTCTAACATATATCTACTACTTCATTCTTATGGAGCCCAACTCTTTTGATGTCTTGAGTAACAATGATACTTGGAATGTTGAAAAGTCAGTTTCAACACTTTCCACATTTTCTGTTTATATTTTAACCCTTCAGCATGTACATATCTGTTTGCACACACACACACACACACACACACACACACACGCACGCACACACACTCCAAAATCCAGCCAACTTCTGTAGTGTGTAATTCATGATATTTACTAATCTGACATAGCAAAATATTTTTCTCAGAATTAAAGGTCTTCCCTCTTAGGAATAAGACTCAGGCATTCATAGGGATTTCTGCTGCCCAAGGCCTTTTTCCACAATCCATAAGATGCGTGTTTTTCCAATCCCACTTTGCAGTTGTTCGGTCTACTGTAAGATGCTCTGTAGTACTGCAACAATTTCTACTCCAAACTCAATGTTCCCCTGTTACTGCTGCTTTATAACATTCTTCCCTGCAGAGTTCCTTACCTGGTTTACTTACATCAGCAGCATTTTTTGAGCCCCTGATGCTTTTCTGTTTATATTAAGCTGTGAGTGTGTGTCAAAGAAGCTGTGAATTCATTACCAGAAGGCTGTGGTTTCTCCCTAAAATTCAGGCTTAGTTACCTGGTTTTCCCATCATCTGTAGTCATTTAGTTTGTGTTTAGAGTTGGATTAGAGTAACTGTTTCATGTGCCATTTTTCTCAGTGCCTTTTAAGACTAGAAGAAAATATACACTTTAACAAAAATATGGGTAGATGTATCGTTTTCCTTCAAGTAAAATGTTTCCTAAATGTTTTGCCGATGTGGAATGTACAGTACTGCTCTTCATTTTAACTGTTCTTCCGCCTGAACTAACGAGTTCAAGATTTAGGCAACCACTGCCAGTACTTTCCTACCAGCCCTCTTTACTAACCCATCAAGTTAACTTTGGGTTACTACCACCTTGTGATACCAGGGTGAGACAGGTGATTGGATCTTTTTGTGTAAATTCAAGCACTGACACCTGCCCATGTCAGGAAATCTATGGAAGTCATACAACATTTGTCTTTCTAAGCCTTTGTTTCCCCAAGTGCTCTTTAAGAAATAATATGAAAGTCCCTCTGTGCTGTGTAGACTAATGATAAAAATTATTGGATTAATGTTCGGAAAGTGTTTCAGAATTCTTTTATGAAGCCATTACACAAGCAGCAAGTATTATTATTTTGCTATTTCAGCCTCCTTATTTTTCATCTCTCAAAGTCATTTGGGTCATTTGCTATGAAATTTTCTGATTCCTTGACAATTTTTAATGGCCCTTTGAGGGCTGCTTAATCCCCTTGTTGATGATCCATCTGCCAGCACAGCTCATGCTATTCACAACATTAATATTCAGGATAAAGAAAAAGAGTTGTAGCTATTTTGTGTCTTGATGAAATTGCTTATCTTCTGCAGGAGAAATTTATGATCTTGCCTTGTGAATTGGATTTGTGTAGGCTTTTTTTTTTTTTTACAGACTTCCTTTGTGGAGAGGTGGGTATGGAGTTCAGCACCACACATTGTTAAGGAAAGTTCTGGATGGAGATCTGAGGACCATGGTATTCTCTAAAATCACTGTCATGCTTATTCCTGCAGCATGCCAGTTTTAATGTTCTTTTGATTACAAGTATAAATTAGCAATGCCAGTTCTATGAACATGCAATATGAGCTGTGAATCTTCGTCTGTGTGTGTCTGTGTTTGTGTTTGTGTGCACACACATCTCTATGTGTATATGTGTAGTTAAATTCACATTTTCATAATACTCATAGCTAAGGAACAGTATATTTTCTAACTTTTTTCTTTAATCTTCTGAGCTTATATATATAGCAGATATGGCCACAGGTGTTTTGTTTTTCTATAGAATTGTGTCATCATCAAGATACTAGAGGATCAAGAAAGATAACACTAACTAACACCATTACTCTTCAAACTCTTCCACCACATAGAAGCAGAAAAAACACTGCCAAACTCATTCTATGAGGCCACTGTCACTCTGATTCCTAAACCACACAAAGACCCAACAAAGAAAGAGAACTTCAGACCAATCTCCCTCATGAACATAGATGCAAAAATACTTAATAAAATACTAGCAAACCGAATTCAAGAACACATCAAAAGTATTATACATCATGATCAAGTAGGCTTCATCCCAGGAATGCAGGGATGGTTCAATATAAGAAGGTCTGTCAATGTAATTCACCATATAAACAAGATGAAAGAAAAAAACCACATGATAATCTCGGTAGATGCAGAAAAAGCATTTGACAAAATCCAACACCCCTTCATGCTAAAAGTTCTGGAGAGCATGGGCATACAAGGACCATACCTAGAAATAATAAAGGCAATATACAGCAGGCCAGTGGCCAACATCAAATTAAATGGAGAAAAGCTTGAAGCATTTCCTCTAAACTCAGGGACAAGACAAGGATGTCCACTCTCACCATATCTCTTCAATATAGTACTTGAAGTCCTTGCTAGAGCAATAAGACAACTAAAGGAGATCAAAGGGATAAATATTGGAAACGAAGAAGTCAAACTATCCCTATTTGCAGATGATATGTTAGTATACATAACCGACCCCAAAAACTCCACCAAAGAACTCTTACAGCTGATAAACAACTTCAGCAAGGTGGCTGGATACAAAATTAACTCAAAAAAAAATCAGAAGCCCTTCTTTATACAACAAACAAATGCACCAAGAAAGAAATAGGGTAAACAACCCCCTTCACAATAGCCACAAACAATATAAAATACCTGGGGGTAACTCTAACTAAGCAAGTAAAGGACCTATACAACAAGAACTTCAAGCCCCTGAAGAAAGAAATGGAAGAGGCCTTTAGAAGATGGAAAGATCTCCCATGCTCATGGGTAGGTAGGATCAACATAATAAAAATGGCTATCTATCCTACCAAAAGCAATACATAGATTCAATGAAATTCCTATCAAAATACCAACACAATTCTTTATAGACCTGGAAAGAGCTATTCTCAACTTCATATGGAACAACAAAAAGCCCAGAATAGCTAAATCAATCCTGTACAATAAAAAAGCATCTCGAGGTATCACCATCCCAGATTTCAAGCTGTACTTCAGAGCAATAGTAATAAAAACATCATGGTACTGGTATAGAAACAGACCAGTGGATCAATGGAATCGAATTGAAGACCCAAACATGAACCCACACACCTATGGCCAAATAATCTTTGACAAAGAAGCCAAAACCACACAATGGAAAAAGGACAGCATCTTCAACAAATGGTGCTGGTCCAACTGGATGTCCACTTGCAAAAGAATGAAATTAGACCCATACCTATCACCTTGTACAAAACTTAAATCCAAGTGGATCAAAGACCTTAACATAAGGCCAGCCACACTAAATATACTAGAAGAAAAAGTAGGAGCAACCCTCGAACAAATTGGCACAGGGGAAAATTTACTGAACAGAACACCAACAGCTCAGGACCTGAGATCAACAATCAATAAATGGGACCTCATGAAACTGAAAAGCTTCTGTAATGCAAAAGACACTGTCATTGGAACAAAACGGCAGCCTACAGACTGGGAGAAAATCTTCACCATCCCCACATCTGACAGAGGGCTAATATCCAAAATCTACAAAGAACTCAAGAAATTAAATGCCAAGAAACCAAATAATCCAATCAAAAAATGGGGGACAGAGCTAAATAGAGACTTCACAAAGGAGGAATCCCTAATGGCTGAGAGACACTAAAAGAAATGCTCAACATCCTTAATCATCAGAGAAATGCAACTCAAGACGACTCTGAGATTCCATCTCACACCTGACAGTATGGCTAGGTGTTGTCAAAAACTCAAATGACAGCACATGCTGGCAAGGGTGTGGAGAAAGGGGTACCCTACTCCATTGCTTGTGGGAATGCAGGCTTGTGCAACCACTATGGATGTCAGTCTGGCGATATCTTAAAAAAACTTGGAATAGCTCTGCCTCAAGACCCAGCCATACCACTTTTGGGTATACACCCAAATGCCTCTTCATGGAATTATAAGGAAGTTTCCTCATCTATGTTTATAGCAGCCTTATTTGTAATAGCTAGAAACTTTAAACCACCCAGATGTCCCTCAACCGAAGAATAGGTCAAAAAACTGTGGTACATCTATACAATGGAATATTACTCAGCTATCAGAAACAATGAAATCATGCAATTTGCAACCAAATGGATGGAACTGGAGAAGCTCATCCTGAGTGAGCTAACCCAGACTCAGAAGGATGCACATGGCATCTATTCACTTATAGTAGGATTTTAGTTATATCGTACAGGATATCTGTACTACAACCAACACACCAAAAGGAACATGGACATAGACTTTTTTTTTTTTCTTTTTCCCTTTTCTTTTTACTCTCTTTTTTGTTGTTGTTCTTTGTTTTTGTGGGTTTGTGTGTTTGTTGGTCTTTTTTTAGTTTTCCCCCATAGCAAGGAGACACCTTTCACTGGCGGTACTGCCTCGTAGGCCCCTGGTGTATGAAGAGGCTCTTGGCCCTCATATGACTCCTCAACTGTGGTGAAGAACTGTTATGCAGGGACACTCCATCCCAGAGGAACAAGACGGAAGGGTTAGGGGTTAGAGCATGGGAGGGTGGGGCTGGGAAGCGGGAAAAGAGGACAATATGATAGGGATGTAACCTGAAGCAACAAACAAATAAATTTATTAATTTAAAAAAAAGCAGGTAACAATGTTAAAACACTGTAAATAAAATAAAGGTTACAGCCATTCAACCTGGTTTTATAAACCTCCAAGAGTCGAAAAAACTTAGAGCTAAGGTAAAATACATGAAAAATGTGGTGTTAACCCATGCCTTTAACTTCAGCAGAGATGGGAGGAGCATTCTACAATTAGTGGTCTTACAAATTCTAGAGTTACACGGAACAGGGTGGTGAGGGTGCACACCCTTAATCCCATCATTCAAGAAGAGTACACCCTTAATCCCAACACACTACAGACAGAAACAGGCAGATCTCAGAGCTCAAGGTCAGCCTGATACAAAACAAACTCTAAATAGAGAAAAACTTTGATCCAGGAGTGGTGGAACACATCTTTAATCCCTTCAGATGGGAACCATAGGTCTCTGATCCCAATAATTAGAATGCAGAGACACACACATAGGATTTGGAAGGACCTAAGTTTAAAAGCTACTTACAAAAGGCCCACTCAATACAAACAAATTGTCCTTTGAGATCTCAAAATATATACACTAAAGCTGGTTTAGCTCCAAAATAACAAAATAATTTCTTCTTTAAACCAGATTGAAAGATAACACTTTATATATTGTCAAAAAAACAAATTTGCTTCAGGAGAAATATTACCTAACCCCCTCTCCCCCCAAAAAAGAGGGTAATTGTCCCAGAGTTAGGATTAGTGCAGGGCTCTGTTCTTATCTTTCCAGGAGATTCAAAGCATCCATTCAAGGAACCCAGGGACAACTGGACAACGGAAACCTCAGCAGAAAACAGAATCAGACACCAAAGAAGATTAGTGATGCAGATGATGCAGCCTTACAGACTCCCTCAATGCTGTTTCCATCAAAAGTCTACAATCACAACAACTCAAAATCACTAAGACCGTTCAGCTCTACACACTGCCCCAGCCAGAACTTCAGTAAAGCCTGCAAGATCAGCTTCTGCCTACAAACTCCTTAGGACATCTAAACAGCTGAGCACAGAAGGACTGAACATATAAGGATTGTACTAACATTTTTAACCATTTTCCCATTCTGGTTCGGGCCCCAAACAGGTTTACTAAGACCCAAATCAGCAGGAAGTCACTTTAAGAGAGCGATGTCCCATGCCCAGAGGGTGGGGAGGGTGTTTCTCAGCCCCCCCCCCTCTTGGTTATTAGAAGGATAACTGAAAACTCTGTTATTTAGGGGAAGAGATTACAAGCTGTTAAATGGTCTTGTTAAATGGGTTTTGGAGGTTAGACCCAGGGACTTCCTTCTTTTCCTTTTCTGTATCCTTCTTTCTCTCCTATATAGCAGTGCAGGGACTTGAGAAAAATGAGACATAGACATAGTACGGGAAGGACCAAGAAGAAGGGTCAGATTATTGAATATGCCCTTATACCTTTGTATATTGATACAAAATTAGTACTATATTTGCCTAAAGTGGTATTGACCATTGTTTATTGTGCAAAATTAAGATTGTATTGGACTACATAGGTATTGATCTTTGTATATTGACACAAAATTAAGATTATAGTTGGCCACAATGGTATTGACCCTTGTATATTGACATAATATTAAGATTGTATTGGGCTACATAGGCATTGATCTTTGTATATTGATACAAAATTAAGAGTATATTTAGCCACATTGGAATAGATCTTTGTATATTGATAAAAAATTAAAGGTAACGCTTCCTAATGGTATTGTACCAAGAGATACTTAAAAATGAAATGTGAAGCTCTGGCCTCTTGATACCAACCATCTTAAACTGTTTAGGATAGTTAAGAAAAACAAACTCCTAGTCATGCAAGCATGTCACTTTGTTAGCTACTATGACAGTCTATCACAGATATTCTCTAAGCAACTCAGAAATCAAGTTGTTAAGAGACAAGCAACATTTGCTTATCTAAATACAAGAGATAGATAGGGCATCTTCTAAAACCCCAAGAGATCTGCAGAATATGGCATTCAAAGATGTTCTCTTAAATTAAGATTTTTTTTGATATCGAGACATATCAGCTCCTGACAGCACCCCTTATTCTACTCCAAGTAGAAGATACGCATCGAAGAATCTCCAGTGTGAGATGGTTGAATGAGGGGCAAGCCTATCTCTTGGCATGAAAAAACTCCTTGCTTCAACTGCAGACAGATTGCTGTCCAAAAAGGACAAAACTTGGTAGCAGCGAAGTCGACAGCCTAGCTCTGCCAAGACAGGGTAGGTAAGTCCTTCATAATCCCTGCTCTACAATAAATGTCTGTCAGAGAAACAGGACCAAAAGGCTGAAGACTGATGCTGGAATGTATGGAGAGAAAATGGGAACTGTCCAGGCAGTACCTGGTATGTCATTTCTTAGTTTTGGATGCTATAGGCCCTGCACTTCCTATATAATCAGATATATTTATCCCTCTCAGGTCTCTGAGGTGGTTGAAGAATAGACAGTTAGAGTCTCATAGTTAAATTTTGAGTTGTTTAGGAATCAAGAGGGCGTTCTAGATCTAAGAAGATATTTTTAATAGTGATGCAAGTTAGTATGAAAGCTGAGTCAGTTATAGAACTTTAAACTCATGGAGATGGTTAGATGGTAGAATGTTAAAGTCAGGGGCCAAATATGTATGAACTAGACATTGAGAATGTATACTGCGCCATTTAACTCTCATAAATGTGTCATATTTATTTCTGTTGTTTTGTATAGTATTTACTGTTATAAGAGATGGAACCATTCGTTGGACTGAAAGGGGAAGCTGTGGGGGGGGGGAAGAGGGTGGAAGGGTGGGACAGGAAGGGGGAGTAGGGCAGGAATTTTGACTGAGATGTAACTTGAAGAAATAAAAAAATAATGTATTTAAAAAAAAGAAAGATAACACTGATTATGTAAGAGAATATTATTATTTAGTGACAAAATAGTGTCAATAAAATAATTTAAATGTATTTAACTCTACATTAGAAACAAGTAAACATACAATGATACATTTTTAATTTTAGAAGTGTTAAATTTTAACAGTGAATGGAGTTTAGCACAAATTTCCGTATCTTCATAGTTTCATCATCATTTTTGTTATTTATTTGTTTATTTATAAATTGGAATATATCTAGTGGTTTGGTTACATAGTCCTGGGGCTGGTGAGATGGTACAACAGACAAAGCCACTTGCCACTAAGCCTCACCACCTAAGTCAGATCCCAGTATCCCTGTGGTGGATGGAGATAACTGATTCGTCTATCTTCACATGCATAGCATGGCATGCAGACACTCACCCACACAACAAATAAATGTCATAAATAATTCAATGGTTATGTTACTGGTATCAACTTCTTATATAATTAAGAGGAAATCATTGAACATAATCCTGTCATTATTGTGCTAAATTTTACTCTATTAAACATTTTGACAGGGAAGATGTTTTTTTTTCTTTTCCACTCCTCTCATTAATAGTTTCCCCTTCTGCCTCTCCAGTTTCTATCTCTCCTGATTTTCTATTGCACAAAATTATACTTGCAAAATGTGCATGTTATAGACTAGCCACTGTGTACCTACAGTTGGCAACACTAGTCAACTGTTTTATGCCACAAAATGGATTGATCATATATCTAAAACCCAGAGTTAGCTTCCATTTATATTCTTAAGAAGTTACAATAAAAATATATATAAACCCTAAAAGCAGATATTTTAAGACACATAACCTAGATTTATTATAAAGCATAATACAAAAAAGTATATGCTTGTCTGATTCTCATTTCTATTTTTTAAAATCTCTCTATTAACATTGTTGGTCTACTTCCATGACAATAGGATTACATTCTTTTTCTTTTTTTTTCTTCTCCAATTCTGTATTTGTCCTCTTTCTCCTGCTGTAAAAATTTTAACCTCTTCAACAAAGTCATTTATTTCCCTCATCTAACAATGCATTTCAAATCTCCATTTGACACTTTTTTTTCTGTATGAAGGTCTCAATGGATTTTTGTTACTTTTAGCCTCCTTGATATCTGATACATTTGTAAGTAGTATTTTGAGGTTTTTACATTTTTAAGAAGTCCAGTAATATTAACAGATCTCATTAAAATCCAGATCCAGATAAAACAGTGGTAAAAGGTGACATTTATGTTGTCACTATGGGATATCTAATTCTGGGGGCAGACATTAGATAATCACAGTGAGATGTCTTTCATTTTTTAGGTATGATCATGACATCATCAGAGTTGATAGAAAGCATCCTATTTCTCTAGAGATGCGTGATAACTCATGAAAGAAATGAAAAGAGATCTGAGTTTTGGAATACTTACCCAAGACAGAAAAACAACTGAGGGAACAGAGCAAGATCTTGCTGGTTTCAGAAAGAACGTGAACAATGTTGTCTTGTGCATGTATTTGAAGTGCTTGATATCAAATGCTTTTTAAATAAAGAAAAGGAAGTCAAAGAAAGACTTCAGAAAGTAGGATATTGTCTTTTTAACTCAAGACTATTTGTATCAAAAGATATATATTTATGCATTTATCTATGCATTAGGTAGCCCCATAGAGTTTTATTAAAAGTTTTTTTGAGGCAGGTTGACTTCTGACTTACTATATAATTAAGGTTGATTTCAAACTTCTGAACTTCCTGCCTCTGTTTTCTGACTGTTGATATTCCAGCCATTAAACACTCTCCTCTTTACATTTCTGTCTCTATGAAAAAATAATCTCACAGAAAGCATCCTCGAGAAGAAAGAGTTTATCTTACCTCACCTTTGTAGTCCCAATATAGCAGGGGAGTTGAAGTAGGAGCCCAAAGCAGCTACTTACATCATATCCACAATTAAGAGTAGAGAGAATCAAATTCATATGTGCTTAGCATCGAACTAACCTTTGCTACTCATCTACATTCCAGGGCCTCAAGGCAGAACAATGTGACCCACTTTAAGACTTCATCTTCCCACATCAACTGAAGTAGTGGTTCACAATCTTCTCAATGCTGTGATCCTTTAATACAGTTCCCTGTGTTTTCGTGACTCCCAACCATAAAATTATTGTTATTTTTAAAAGTTTATTTATTACTTCAAGTTACATCTCCATCACAACCCCCTCCCTCCACCCTTCTTAGGCCCACACTCCCACCCTCTACCCCCTCTCCCACCTATCCTATTCTTCCAATGTCGGGTGTCCCCACATCTCAGCCTACCTCAGTTCATCAGTCACATGAGGGCTAAGAGCTTCCTCTTGAACTGGGGCCATACATGGTAACTCCACTAGGCAAAATGTTCCACTAACAGGTAACAAAGTCCATATTTCTGCTCCTTTCAGTCTGTTGGTTGTAGGACAGTTATCCTGTACTATGTGGCTAAAACCCAGTTATAAGTGAGTAGATGCCATGTGCACCTTTCTGGGTCTCGGTTAGTTCACTCAGGATGAGTTTTTCTAACTCCATCCATTTGGCAGCAAATTGCATGATTTCCTTGTTTCTGATAGCTGAGTAGTATTCCATTGTGTAAATATACCACGGTTTCTTTGTTTATTCTATGGTTGAGGGACATCTGGGTTGTTTCCAGTTTCTAGCTATTACAAATAAGGCTGCTATGAGCATAGAAGAAGAGATGTCCTTGTGGTTCAAAAGAAGAATCTCTAATGGCCACGAGACACTTGAAGAAATGCTCAACATCCTTAATCATTAGAGAAATGCAACTCAAGACAACTCTGAGATTGCTTCTTACACCTCTCAGAATGGCTAAGATCAAAAACTCAAAATACGGAGCATGTTGGAGAGGATATGGAGAAAGGGGAACACTCCTCCATTGCTGGTGGAAGTGTAAACTTGTAATACCACTATGGAAACCAGTCTAGCGATATCTTAGAAAAATTGGAATAGCTCTACCTGAAGATCCAGCCATACCAGTCCTGGGCATACATCCAGAAGATTCCTTACCAAACCATAAAAATATTTTTGTTACTACTTCATAACTGCAATATTGTCACTGCTATGAATTATAATGTAAATATCTGATATGTAGAATATCTGATATATGACCCCAGATATATAATATGATATATGAAAGGTTCATTGCACCCCACAGGGGTCACAACCCACAGGTTGAGAACTCCTGATGTAAGGGAATTAACATAGATACCCACATCCATTGCCTTGGGCAAAGTAAATGGAGTTGGTGTAAACAATCCCTTATTTGGACTTTTCCCCATGTAATTCTAGATTATGTGAAGTTGACAATTGAAACTAGTTCCCACAACCACTATATTCAGATATGTGTGGTGTTAGGGACTGATTTCAGGGCTTCCTGAATGGTAGGCCCACACTATACCAACTGAACAACATCAGTTGCACAGAACTTCAATGACAATAAAGCAACAGATCACAAAGTAAACGAATAATCATTTCTTTTACACCATCACTTATGCCAGAGGTTCTCAACCTTCCTAATGCTGTGACCCTTCAATCTAGTTCCTCATGTTGTGGTAGCTCTCAGTCATAAAATTATTTTTGTTGCTACTTCCTAGCTGCAATTTTGCTACTGTTATGAATTGTAGTGTAAATATCTGTTGTTTCTGGTATTCCCTGTGAAAGTCATTTGACCCTTAAAGGGATTGTGATCCACAGGTTGAGAACCCATGACTTAGGCTCTTCAGCTAGGAAGCCTCATCTTTCTGTACTGGGATGCATATGTACATTGTCTAAAATGCCATCTGATCTTCCCATGACTAAGGCATGATGTAAGTACTCTAATGTACACAAATGGACTCCTTCCAGTTCCTCTGTCCTCCATGCTTCTCAGAAAACCTCCTCATCTTGTCTTGTCTTCTCACTGAACAAGAATCTTGAGGCAAAGATGGATTCCTACTCTTTTATCTTTGGAAGATCATTTCTAACAGAACTTCAGGTATATTAAAAATTATTTGGATATTTAATGAGTGAGTAAATGAAAAAGAGTCTGTAAGTCTGTCTGACATCCTAACTGAGAAGCCTCACGACTAAGGTGTTTTAATTGAGAGAAATGCTTTGCTATTCCTCTCTTTGCTTTCATGGAAGCTGTGCTTTTGACACCTTGGGCAGGAGCACTGCAGATTGGCCAATTAAGATGTCTGGGAACGAGCTGTTTTCCAATGCTCTTAAATTCATGGTTATTTTCTCCTAAAACTCAACCACATTTTCTTATAAGTAGAAGGGCTTTCCATTGTTCCCATTGTTTTGTAGCCATCTTCTTCCTGAGTACTATCAGGTAAAGCTTTACTCCCTAACAGACTTACTTCTCTGCGGGCTTCCCCTGACTCATTTTTGTTTACTGTTTATTGAAGTAATGCATTATAAAGGAACAGAGAGCGAAGTTCATATTACACCCTTTCTTTTCTTTTTGCTATCCATGTTATGTACATATCAAAGACACCTTCCCTGAAGCTGAGCCTTCTACCTGGAGAGCATTCTTTGTAGAATCTCTTTGCTGAGACAATCTGTTTCTATTGCTGTAGAATTCCTACAGGGAGAATAGTAGGTAGGTCTTCAAACCTATGGGAAAATTCTGTGCTGTCGATATTCCAGCCCTCCTGACTTCTTCCTGCTTTCTATGAATTCAGATTATATACACAAGCAGAAAACTTACTACCTCAGGGGGAAAAGCAAGGGCATTTGTGAGTTTTCTTTCCAGTTAGATGAGCAAAAATCTTCTGATTACTTGGGATGCACAAGTCTTTTTACAAAGGTTAATTGAAAACTCAGATAAATTCTATTTATAGTATTTGAGAATACCTGGAAAGAATCCTCACCTCAGTCGGTATTTCAAGGAGTTCTACATTTTGAGGAATCTTTTTCATTCATAGGGCAAGTGAATCAACATAATATCTATGCCAAGGAAGGGTTACAGGCTGGACATTTGAATAAACAGTTATTGCGTGTATTTAGAAACCTCCTCGCAAGTGGTTCTTGTACCCTTGGCATTTTCATGAGGTGATCTATGACTGTGATAATTAGAAATGAAGAGAGATACAGATATTAAGAAAAGGTGAAAATGTATACTAAAGAAATAAAAGCAGGCTCCAGACAACACGAGGATAAGTGAAGATGATGGTTTGCAAAGGAAACACTTCCTGGACTCTCTAACGTGAGGAGGCCAAAGGGACATCATCAATGTGTCTCCAAGACAAATGCTAGTCCAGTAGGTTAAGGACATATCACTCCATCTCTGAAAACCTACCCCTTCTCTCTAAAGCTAGGATATCTACAGATGACCAAGGAAATACTTGAAACAGCAAATGGCATTTTCTCAGAGCAATTTAGTTTCAGAACTCACAGGGAAAGAGAAATACTAAAAGGAGTGAATAGCAACCAACCTGGCACAAAGACAGAGATGAGCTGAACAAGGAGGACACACTGTGGCACTATTCTGGTGATGAACAGAGGGACTTTGATGTTGTAGCAACTTCCAAATGTACTCTGACATCTATACTATCCTGGAAATGGAGAAAATAAATTTTTGATTTGTTTAACAACCAGCATGTATGAAGTACAGCTTTGACTGAGAGAAAGAGTAAGATGCTCTGCAACCTATGTGTGACTGCTCTGGAGGCATAGTCAGGGGAAGTATAATTCATGCTTTGCAGGTTGCTTCCCATAGGACTCTTTCTTTATGTGCACAGAACCAACAAACCACAAGAAGTCCCCTGTTTGAAGTGACAGTGATAGGCAGAATGATTTTCTGCAACTGTTGTTTTCTCATCAACTCCTTTGTCAATGTTGTGGGGAATATTTTTCTATTAATGAGTAGAAGGGAGTGAAATGAAGTACAATCTAAAAATGAAGAAACCCAAATGATGGAGAGTTCATTAATAAATCTAGAGAGGTACCTAGAGATTTCTTAAGATATGTGTCTCAAAAGTGTCTGGGTTGAACTATCTATACTATGTTTATATAGGTTAGTGATTTGAGGCACAATTTGTCATCATCTTCATCACCTGCTTTATGTATGAAATGCAAATAATGGCAGCATCAATGAGTGTCATGGCCATATTGGTCTAAATTAGAATAGTAAAGTAGTTCTTCATGTTCCAGTTAACATGTAAAATGTGTTTAGAATGCCAGGGTAATGGGTTTATTAGTGGAATAAGTACCTAAAATACAGATCATAGGAAAGGTGTTTTTGAATACACACACACACACACACACACACACACACACAGAAAATAATAAACTTTAGTTTGTATTAAAACTTTCTTTCACCCTATGAAACTCATTATTATCTACTTGCATTAAAAGTTGTTCCTCAGTACCCTATAATCTTATGATAACTCACTGACATTCATATCTAATTTATAAATTGGAGACTGGGCTGAAATTGTGTTTTGTGTTGCATCAGGAAAATTGACAGGTAGTATTGCAGATTGGATTTTACCTGTAAAACTGAACCAGATATTGTATAGGTTTATTAGATATGGAAGTATTTGTTATTGTCTTTACATTACCACCTTCTGCAGATATTAGTTCAACAGATCCACACCTAAGATTGTGTTCTATAAATTCTGAATTTCACACAGCCTCTGTAAAAAAATGTAATTGAGTAATAAAAATATTGAACCAGATCAGCAAAAATCACAATATATGACATGAGGAGTGGAAGAAAGGGTTAAAACCTTTGGCCAGTCACTGCTTAGATCCTTAACTCAAAGGTGGCATAACATTTCTACTAGAGTCAATATCACATTTATAAAAAGTTACTTGTATCTTGAAGTTTTAGAGGATCAAATTAGAAATTTCTTCCTTATAGCAACTCTACTCATTTTACTAAGTCAACTTTCATAATTGTCTATTCCTTTGCAACCTAGTATTTTCAGATTAGAATATATCCAGTTGATATGGTAAAGAGAACAGAATGAACAATATCCAATGCTAAAAGCCAAAAAAATTGTAGACTAAAATTATTATGATTTGATTTAAATTAGAAAATCCATTTTAATAACAGGTTATATCACTTTTAATTGAAATGTCTTCTTATACTCGATGAATGGATTCTAATCTTGTCAATTACATTTATGCAATATCAGGGCACTTATGAAATCATATAAACATATTTTAAAATGTGTTTTTTTTATTAAGCAGAATATTCAGGATCCTGATGTATTCTATGCAAATATAAAGAGAGATTTATGAAGCTTCAGAGAGATTTCCAAAAAACTGTGCAGGTGCTCACGTGTATCTGTGCACATTTTTAAATATATGCACCCTGTTGTACTCCATCTGTTTGATACTCTAAACGCCTTCTGAAAATGACATCTCCAAGACTCGAGGAGCCTCCCATGAACACACACACGATAACAAGGTTTCATTCAGACACTTTTCATGGTGAAATGAAAGCCCAGGCTGTGCAGCTTAAAATGCTTCTTGTATTGAGATTAAAGCATTTCCTAGAAGAGCATCATAATATATTTCGGGTCATTTTTCTTGTTTACTTGTGTTATTCTGTCTTTCTTAACGTTTTTGGCTATAAACCTGTCCCATTATGCTTTAAATACTGCAGGCATCAGAGGAGGAAATGGCGATGGTTTCTGCTCACAGCAGCATGAAGTCCAGAAAAGGTTAATGAACTTCTACTATGGAAGAAATTGAAGATTCAATTTAAACCCAGGCCAGGTAAAGAATACAACAATTTTTGCAAAATCTGCTATAATTGTATCAAGACTTTTCAACTTGAGCCCTATAATTTTGTACCTCAATTAGAGATACTATGAAAACATGATACTTTTGTTTGAACTGAAATCATCTAGCATCTATCCATGTTATTTTCTTCATCCTCTCTTACCCAGAATGAACAGGTTGACATTCAGTGTACCATAAAGAAGACCAAATAGCTATCTGTGGGTGCAGGATAGAGACCACAGAGTCACTCAATATGAAAGTTTTTAGTTCTGAAATTAGGATGAGCTTCTAAGAAACTGAAATTGACATTATATAATAAACCATATATTAAAATGGAGAACTATCAAAAATAATGTTGTATCACGTAAGTTTGTTCTTACTGGATCTTGTAACAATAAACTCTGATCATCATTGAAGTTCTTCATGTGAAGCCATAGTGGTTTACTTACTTTAAAATGGGCATATATTGAGCTAGCATTTTAAATAGGATTTTAAACTCATGCCTGATTTAAATTCTTTTAGATTATAATATGTTTGACAGCTTTATTTTGTTTAAAAACTGCCAGTTCAGGCTTCTTGAGATAAATCTTCCATATTAAATTTCTCCATAGAAAGCATGGGCAACTGGAGAAGGAAGAATCTCTTCTGGAGAAAAAAATTTGTGATTTCTTTAAAAATGCTTGAATGAAGTCATGACAAACACTTCTTTTGTGGAAGAGAGAAGAAGCAAGCAAAGCCAGAGATTTGGGAGTGGTGCCATGGGTGTAGATGACTTTGGAAGTGTTTCATTTCTAAAGGAACAAAGAATCAAATTGAAGCAAGAAAGATAAAATAGAACAGAAAAGCAGTTTTATTAGCTTTATAAGACAGTAGATTTGATACCACGCAGTCTATAAAAGAGGACGGGGTTTATGTAAGAACACTGAGTAAAAAATTGTTTATGTAAGGACATTTAAGCCATAGGGATACCCTCTAGTATGTGAACTACATAGAACACAAGCAGAAATCTTGGAGAAGGTATTTCAGCACTGGTGAGGAGAGTCTCAGCATTAACAACTTAGCTTTTAAAACAGTGGGAAAAGTGAGGCTGTGGCATAGTTGTAAATACGTATTTAGGTGTAGTGGGGGGAATTTATGAAAAGTCTTTTCCCATTGCTGTCATTTTCTATATAAACATATGAGGTTAGGCCCTTAGCTGGGCACCATATATGGTGCAATGGGTTTGATACTTTAAAAAAAATGAGTTGTCTGTGAGTTGGGAAGTATTAGTGATGTCAAAATCAAGGCTGGAAGAGAGGACATGGAAACAGAGGTAAGTAACCATGTGCTAAGACACATATGAGACACATATGAGACAGAGAAGTTGCAAAAGGAAATGGGAACATAAATTGATATTTTCATAGAGACTTACCACAAGAGGCAAGACAGTCCTTTAAAATCAATGTACTTCAAACTTTGCATAGTAGATTGTAGTATGATGGCCGTTCGTGTCTATATCACTTTTATACCTGACAAGATTATAATATGTGACTCTTTCTGTCTCAATTAAAGCTGTGGTCTCATAGGCTGATAATAACACAAAGATACCTAATTATTCTATGTCCTACAGCAAGTGTCATCAGGATATGCTAAGAGTCTGAGGAGCTTGTACAGATGAACCCCCCCCCCCCCCCCCCGCACACACACATTTTCTAGTCTCTGAATTGGAAAAGGTTGTTGGAGAAAATAATGTCACAGGTAGTTTTAGAGAGCACTAATGTTTTACCTCCTCCCTCAAGCAAACAGCCTTGTTCTGGTGCCTCGGCAAGAAGAAGATGTGCCCCTCATCCTTCATAGCAAAGACAAAAAGAGGTTCTCCTGTGAGTTAAATCTTCTCCCCAATACCAAAATGATACAAGACTGGCTAGATAATTCTTGTAAGAAACTGACACAATGCAATTTTAAAAGAGGTCTCCAAAGCCTTCTAAACCATGGGGGGAGAGGAGGAAGACCTGAACATGGAAATCAACAAAAAAGCAGTGAAGCAGCCAATGCACACAAAAAAAACATCATAGGTTAGATAAGTGGTATGTCCATGTACCAGTTTATGATGCAGGCATGGCTGATTGGCTGAGTAGTGTACATTGCTGCATCACCTGAGGAACACTGGCTTTTACCTAGGAATCTACAGGAAAATGATGAGAAAAAAAAATTCTACTAGCCAATCCTAATGTCTTTCCTAACAATGTCTCTCAACTTTTCTCCTAACTCCTTCTTCAACCCTCAGCCCAGAGTGTACTAAAACTATCAGACTCATTGACGCAGTGTGTTGCTGGGGCCAGTGTTCAGGACTCTTGGGAGTGGGGATGAGCTGGCACAGAGTCAACAACCCAGACTAGAGGGGCGGGGTGTTGATAAGTGACAAAAACAGACCCCTTTATTTCAGGAAGAGAATGCCCCCTTTATACCCTCCACCCAGAGTTCCATTGGCTCCTGAACTTCAGGTTGCTTTTGTAGCTCTTCCTAACTGGCTTGTATCTCGTTACCCAGTCTGGTGTCATCAGTCTCCAGGCAGGTTCGGTTGGTCTCAGGTCAGCTCCATGTGGAAGCCCAGTCCTGCATGCGTGTTGTTTAGCAGCAGGCCTTGTTACTGCTCAATGGCAGGCCTTAATCCTCCTACAGGAGTATAAAGAAAAAGCATTATTTCTCTACCCCACCACAGGATTTTATTCCTGAGAGAAGGTAGTGACTTATGGGGTGGATGTGGGGAAGCAAGGGAGTGGACAACTCAGATGTAAATTTCTGACTAGAGTACTGCATTAAACATGAATTCCAATTTTAATACCTTCAGTGTGACTGTGAATGGAAACCAACAGAAGAGCCTACCTGAAGCTTCACCCAGAAGCAAGAAAGTATCTTATTCCAAGGGAAGATTTGAAGAATACTGAGAAGGAAGGAAATTATGTCATGAATAACTTCCCAAGTACCTCATTTTCAATGTTATGTGTTCATTCTTATGAGAACTGAGGGCTTGCTGGATGCAAGGAAACTTTCTGCAAGTTACTGGTAAGTTAAGGACTTTATAATATATCCAAATTGACTCCAAGTTTGTATGTCAGGGAATATTTACTAGAGCATTAGAGACTACTTGAGATAAATTTAATCTCCTATATTTTAAGTTTTAAAATTGACAAAGAATGACTATGCCAGTGTACCAAGTAGAGTGTGATAATCTGATACTTGTATATAATGCCTAATAATTAAATTGACTGATTATCATTAATAGCTCCTTAAATAACTGTCTTTCCTTTCTATTAGGAGCCTATAAATCCTCCTGTAATAGTTATCAAGTTTTGAAAAACAAGCAAACAAAATAAGTGCAAGGAAATAGTCTTTATAATTCCTCACATTTTCCAAAGAGATTTAGGTTTACAATATATATATATACCACAAGAATTTGAAAACAATTATACAGTATATCCTACAAGTTCTTGTTAAGGTATATAAAATCCACAATTTTCATGATTTTGATTTGAGTCTCTCTCTCTTGTTTGAATGTGAAATGTTCCTCACAGGTTCATGTTTGAACACTTGTTTTCCAGCCATTTGAGAAGGTTGTGTATCCTATCAGAGTTAGAACCTGACAACAGGGTGGGCTTATGTGATATGGTCTGTCCCTGTTTTCAGCCCAAGTTTCTCCATCTTCCTGGGATGATGGAAAAGTACCAAATTGTCTTACAAGCCTCAGATTCCATAGTCAGATCCCTTAGCTACTGTGCTATTCATGAATTAAATATTTCTCCTAAATTTCTTCTTCTCAGGTATTAAAAATATATCAGTGAATGTATTACATATAATACTGGATTTTATACATATAGTACAGAATAAATATCCTACAACCAACAGACTGAAAGGAACAGGAACATGGACTTTGTTACCTGTTAGTGGGATACTTTGGCCTAGTGGAGCTTCCATGTAGGCCCCCCAGTTCAAGAGGAAGCTCTTAGCCCTCATATGACTGCTGAACTGAGGGGTGCTGATATGTGGGGGCACCCCACACCAGAGGAATAGAGAATGTGGGAGAGAGGGTAAAGGGTAGGAGGTTGGGACTGGGAGAGGTGGAGGTAGGGTACTATGATGGAAATGTAACTTGCAGTAATAAACATTAAAAAATAATTTTAAAATAAAATTCTTTGAGAATTTTATCCACTGTACTTTGATCATATCTACCCCTCTCCACGAGATCCATTCCTAATTCCATACCCACCCAACTTTCCATACTCATTATTTTTAATTCACTGAATTTAATTAATGCTGACCACATACCCCTAGGTGAGAGAGTGTTAGAGCTACCAAGGATCACACTCATAAAGAAAGCTAATTCTCCTTCTCCTGGCAGTTATCAATTACCAATATCTCCTAAGCTAATGGTGGGACTTCTACCTCCATGTTGAGATTTTATTCACCTTCAAGGATCTTATTTATGCTGTCATATGTGTACATTTGCCCTATTATGTTTGGAAAATAGTTTCTTTATAGTCTCTACCATCTCTGACTTTTACAGTCTTTCTACTCCTTCCTTCCACTGTGATCCTTGAGTCTTTGGAGAAGGGCTCTGGCACAGTCTCTCATTTAGGACTGAGCACATGGAAGTCATTTATTTGAGCTCATTGACAAGTTGTGTTTTTCAGTGCTAATCACTGTGTACTATGAAAAGACGCTTCCCTGATGAAGCCTGAGAGATGAGCTAGTCTATAGCTATAAAAAGTCATTATGGCTCTGTTTAAAACTATTCCCCACTAGTAGAGTAGTGATATCAGGTTCTCTACTTGGGCCTGTGATCTGTCTCAGCACAGGTTCTGGGCCTTGATCAGTCTGTTAGGTAGGGTTCCATCTTGTGATGGAATGTAAATCCAATTTGAAAGTGGTTATCTACCCTCAAGCTCTTTACTCATCATCCCGCCAGTGGGAGGATCTTAACCAGGCAGATCATTATTATATCTCACAGGGTTCATAAAGTGACAAGATTTTCAGGTAAGTATATGGAGTTGAAAAAGAGTTACTCTGAATGAATTTAATTTCTGAATGAGTTAACCAGGATCCAGATCCTGAAGCCCTAGCTGTTTTTATCTCATTTGTGTGTGCTAGCTTAGATCTTTAGATATGAGTGTCTCATTTGGAAAAACTACAGAGTTCAGAAGATTAGTAAGGACCCATGAATGCAACTTGGGTTTCTTGAATGCTTATGAAATTCATATTAAACAGAATCCTAGAGTCATTTTTATACTTTACAGAATGGTACCTGACATTGATAATTACTATATTTTGTGTCTTTACCTTGTCTCACTGAAATATTAAAGACCAAGCCCTGTCATATCTTCTTTATCTTCATAGCAGCAAAATACAGAGATGTAGTAGTTGACATGAAGATTCCATTGACAAATAATGCTTTCAAATTCATAATTATACTTCTTAAATGGTGCAGAATTTTAAAATAAAATTAATTGAATGAAATCATATGACTGTATTTCTATTGTATCCTAGAGGCATAAATTCAATGAGATAGAATGTTTTTTTTTTTTTTAAGAAAGAAAGAAAAACAATGGAGTAGAAATGTTTCATACAAAGGTCAATTAAGGAGGAAAAGATAGGATTTTAGGGATAGGATTCATTTTGAGCTTTTATTTATTTTTTTAATAAACACTCTTTAATCAAGTCTATGAGGCATTATCTTGACTAATAATTGATGTAGGAGAGCCCAGACTTCTGAGAATGAAGCCAGTCCTGGACAGGTAGTTCTGAGTTATATAAGAAAGGAAGCTAAGCAATCTATGGGAAACAAGCCAGTAAGCAGCTGTTCCTTCATGTTTAAGCTTCTGTTCCTGGCCCAGTTTTCCTTTATGATGGACTATTACCTGTAAACTAAATAAACTATTTCCACCCAGACAAAATTGCAAACAAACAAATAAATAAATGAAAAGCTCTGGCTTGAAATAAATACCCACGTTCTATTGCCACTGTAGTGATCCAAGCAGACACCCAGAGTATGCATCCATTGTTCAATAAGAGTCTGTAAGAGTCATCCCAGCCAGAGCAGAGCAACAATTAACATTAAGGTCTCACTGTGCACATGTTATAAAAGCTCAGAATTTAAAAGGAGGATGGAGGCATTTATTTTCTTTAATCTCAGCTCTTAAGAGGCTTACAGTTAAGATAAATGCATTTAAGGAGGCATGTGTAGCCATATGTGTATTAATGAGAATTCTAAATGATAGGATGCAGAGTGTGCGGGAGGAGAAGCACAAAGCATTTGAAAGAATTTTCTTGCTATTCTGTATTTTGATGCCACTTTGAATTGATTTGTAGAATGATGAAAAGACGAGTGGGACTAGAAATGCTGGAAAGAGAATAAGATGTAAATGTGTTTAGTGGGAGGGTTCCTATCTTGAACTGCTTTTTTGTGTTCTTATACCCCCAGTACATAACAGGGGCCATCAATAGGTGTTTCATAACTGTGCTAATTCTCTTTGTAAGTACACTCAAAGTAAAACTTCCTCATAAACTAAACTCATCATTTACTAACTTCCACTCATCATATTTCCCATTTCTATTTCATTGATCTCTGTCTCTCTGTCTTTGACTCTCTTTCTTTTCCCTCTCTCTTTCCTCCCTCTTTCCCTCCCTCCCTCTCTCCTTTCCTCCCTTCTAAGCTTGGCTTCTTTTTCTCACTTTTCCAGAGAGACTTAGTCATCTACAGTTTGTATTTCTATTTTGAAAATATGAGACAGTTTTACTCTGTTGTAGCTTTATGCTCTTTTTGAATTGGTGGCATCTCCTTTCTGTCTTCTTCCCCTCCTTCCTCCTCCTCATCATCTTCACCACTCTTGTCTTCTTCTGTCTTTCAGAGTCCCATTGTATACCTTCAGTCAATAATCAAATCAAGTTCAATGTCCAGAAGCCAAGATCCCCAATCCTTTCTCCTGACACTGGTTGAGTGTCGCAGAATCCTAGGAACTTACTGGCGATATACATGGTTTGCCACAGACATGATTCCAAAGAACTCAGTGGTTTATGCACTCAACATATAAAGAAAGATGGTGATTTTCTTTAGATCTGAAGGCTGAGGTTTTAGGAACAGCTTTACAGTTGGTGGTTGAATCTAAATAGCAACTGTGAAAAAGTTACCATTAAATTCTCTGGTGAGGCAGCCTTAGAGATTTCAGATGAAGTTCAAGGACAAGCTGCAAGGATAAGTTATCTACCTTCAATATGAGATCATGCTATAATTTAAATGGTAAAGACCTATCTCCATTTAAGCTAGCTCATTTTATTCAACATGTCAAACAAAACAAAATCCATTGGATCTCATAAATAACAATAACATTAATCATTGTCAGGGGCAGGTGAGTCTCCAACTTAGAGTGTTCTGACAGTTTTCTGACAGCTGGCAGGCTCAAGCCCTAAGAGCAAAGTAGCTCAGAGATAGCCTTTAGCATGGTAACTGCTGGCTGCTGCAGAAGGAAACAAGTGAACTCTTTGGCTGAAAGAAGAAACAGAGAAGAAATAGGGCCTGCAATTGTCACTGTAGCAGCCCAAATAGATAGAAACTTACTAGTTCCCTTAACTTACAAAGGACAGAGATCTGATGGACCTGACTTCTAGCAGTTTTGAGTTGGTTCAGAGTTACACCCCTCCCACCATTAAGTTTGATAGTTCCTACTACATTCAACTAATGAGAGCCTACCTAGGGACTCCATCAATTCCTACAAATTAAAACTACGAACTGAGAGATGCTGTGAGAGACAATGAGGAAGAGCCAAAGGAAGACCACAAGGTCCATTTTTCAGAAGGCATGGTGGCTCACACAAGAAAGAGGCAGGACTTACTGATAACAGACTTGCAGCAGGCTCTGTTCAACAGAGCCTTCTGTCCCAGACAGGGAGCTCACTCAAGCTAGCTCCTACAAAGAGTCTGGAGGTGTTGCAAGCAGAAGGACTTCTTCCTGCTTTCGCTTCTTGATAGCCTGGGATGCAGGAGGGAATTTTTCCCTGCAACTGCTGCCAGATTCTAAGATCTGCTGTTGTAAAGGCCTATGACTCTATCCTCCAAGAACTACTGGAGATAGGATACTGTTCCTCCTGCTCCTCTGACCCACAGAGCTGTTCTTTAAGGGACAGCTCTCATTTAGCATCCCAAGGCACACCTACAGCTTTTGAGCTGTACCATTTTCCAGAGGTGTAACTACTCTCAGCCAGCTTCCTGCTGCTACTGAGACTACTGAGAGTTCAAATATATTCCATCTAAATCCCTCATGACTGTTTCAAATGGCTTCATCCCATTCATTACCAAATTCCTATGTACTTCCAGTTTGTACTATTTACTGTCTACCCATGACATTCATGAGAGAGGCTGTATCAAGAATATGATTTGAAACAGAAGGTCTCCACTCATCCACTTTACTTTCAGACATATCAGTACCATCTTGGTGCGGCTTGTGTAATTTTTCACTTAATAACTATTTGCTACAAATAACATACCTGCCTTCCATCACCTTGTTCACATCCATTAATTATATTCTTGCAGGAGCTCCTGCTCCAGGTAGCATTGTCTTCTTTCTCACCTCTGAGTTCATGGCTTGAAACGCTAACTCACAATGAGATCACAGATGGTATTTGGAGTAGGTTTTAGGATTCAATGAGGCTGTGAAACTGAAACCCTTATAATGGCATCAGATTCTCACCTTTCTCCAGAGAAAATTACAATCTAGAGAGAGCCTTCACCAGAACCTAACCATTCCCCTAGAACTGTGGGAAGATTATTTCTGGAGCTTAAGCCATGAGTCCTCATCCATTATACCAAGACCACCTGAGCAGATGGAGACAATTGGCTTCTTCAACGGAGACTGTATTATAAGGTTTTGACTAACTCATACTTTGCTTTCCTGTAACATGGCTCGCTTCCTTGACATGGAAGAAGTTATGGCAGTGCAACCCTTGCACTTTGTAGACATGTTCTATGCTATTGCCTCGGGCCACCATTGTTCGGCTCACACTGACATCTCCACTACCTTAAGCCTCTTGCCTTGTAGCTACTCTGCAACTTGTATATTACATATTATTCCATTGGCACTCTTATGTCTTTCGTTTTTAAAATCAGTAAAGATCAGACACTGCCTTCTCAATACAATGCAATAGATGCCAAATCAGTTAGTAGCTCTCAGAGGCCATATACTCACTTTCTGTTGCCACTCCTACCTGCTCTGTTCAACAGCAAGACCATCCTACTTTCTTTCTCTGTCTTTCCAACTCTGAGAAAAGCCATCAAGTGTTTTTTCTTACATTGCCATGTGTCTCTAATTTTGAGGAAAGTTATGATACATATGCAATATTCAATAAATATTTATAAAGGTCTTTGTGTACTGGACCAGTGAAGGAATGCAGAGTAAGGAACATAAAGAAGGAAGTCAGTAAGGAAGACAGAATAAAGAGTGGTTTTAGTCTGGCATCTCAACTCTGTGACCTACACACTAATTGATTTTCATCCCGCTCCTTTTTTTCTAGATAGGCTCAATCAAGTTTGCTTTCTAAACCAAAAGAGTAAAATACGCTGTCCCAAGTAAACAATTAACAAAAATATGTTCACAGTCTCTTTCTCTCCATTCCTAAATTTTATGGCAATTGACAAAATGGTTTTTCACCTTTACTGTCTAAAAATAAAATATGACTCCAAAAAAGAAAAAAAAAAAAAGACATGACACAGGCAATGAAATACTGATTTTAAAAGTCTTGAAACATTTCTAAACACAGTCAAGTGACCAATTCAGTTAGTAAAAGATGTGCAATATCATAAACACAGAGTCTGTGCAATATCTACATGCAGCACAAAAATAGTCATCAAGATATGCTAAAACTAAATAAGTGGGACTTTGAGAATATAAAAGGGTTGTGTGTTTTTATTTTAAGTAATGGAAAGTGAGTATAATCTATAAAAAAGAAAAAAGAAGTTGAATCAACTGGTGAAACAGCATTAAGAAATTGAAAATAAAGACTACAAGAAGAGTGGTGTTATCCTCACTTGAGAAGCACATCCTGATGCAACCTGTAGGGCTGATCTGCTCTTATCTCAGTTTCTCATGGGTTCCAGTGTTCATTTATGTTGGGGACCCAGTACTTCATGGACTGTACATTTTAGTCTCTAAGTTAGGATATAACAAATGATAGAAAACTTTCTGTTATCCAAAATCTACTTGCTGGTATTTCTCTAACTTTTCTGAGGAGACTTAAGCAACATCTATTCACTCCAGTTAGGGAACCATGATACACTGAAGAAACAGATCCTCCCCCCCAAATGTAGCTCATAGAACTGTAGAAAGAATTAATTAAAAATATTTACTTTTATTTATATTATATTTAATTAATTGGTGGTTGTTAATCATTAACTCACCATAATAAATGAGCACACAGAGACCTGATGGATTTTGACAAGTCTTGTCCTGAATTGAGCAATCTTGGCCCATCTAACCTAGCTCTTAATGCTATTCCCCAAATATGACCCCATATGTCCCCTAGCCTGCTATTCTCCACGCTAGGCTAATGTTCCAGGCCACAGTAGAATGATGTTCTTTTCTCTAACCCTTGGTGTGTGTCCTCTTTCCTGCTCTTTGTTTTGCTGCTTGTCTTGGAGGCTTCACCTACCCATAAAACTCTCTGTTTCAGAAGTCCAAGCATCTTAGTCCCACCTACCTCTGACTTTGCCCAATCTCAGGCCTCAGCATTTATTTAACCAATCAGAGACAATGGTTAACAAGAAAGTTAACACAGCTTCACACAGCAAGCAGGCTTCTGGGAGATTACTTAATATTTAGAATGCATAACATCACCCCACCTATTCCATCCTTTTGTCTAATAAGAAAAGCTAATTTTTAACTCATATAGTAAAAACAGTAAGAATAAATATGAAACAATCAAGAAAACCATATATAAAAGTTACACACATAATGTTTAGTCTGTTTGTATCAGGCAGTCTTGAAGAAGAGAAAAAATTATCTTTTTATCTTGGTGTGTTTGAAGTTCTGAACCTAAATATTTTCTATTCTATCCTATATATATAAACCTGAAGATTTTACTTAGACTTGAAAATATCCTCTTAAATCCTAAACAACACAAGTTCAATTGAAATTTTATATCTATTATGTCTTCAAGGCCATCAAAGACATAAAAAGGGATAAAGTTATTTGAATGAGTAGGATGTACAGGAGAACAGCTTCCAAAAGGAAAAAAAAATAACATTTTGTTGCCTAGACAGTCCCAAATGTCTCTCCCTACCATTGGAACCACATTTTCAGCCTCTTGGCCAAGAATGTCTCATAGACTAAATAGTGCAGTAGGAAATAAAGATTTGTCCACACTGTCTCTGCAGAACCAGGCCATCGATTTACCTGATTTAACCTCTGATCCATCTTTGGACTGTTAATAGTCTGTTGAGAGAGCAGGGGCATTTTTTGCCAAGTAGGAGTGTCTCCTGATGGAGATTTTTGATGCTCATTGTCTCCTTCCAAGTCAACTGGGAGCTGTCAGGAGCTGACTGTTTTAAGTCAAACAATTCTTAAAATAATAAAAACATGTTTAAATGCCATTTTCTGTATACCTCTGAGGGTTTTGAAAACATCTATTGATTTATCTATCTGTCTATCTATCTATCTAGTTTGAACAAGCAAACTGTATATTTTTAACCATTTACTATCTGTTTAACCTAGTAAGCCTATTTTGTGATAAATTAAGACTAGTATTTGACATTACCAGGAGCTTTACTGGCCTGGCCAGTCATCAACCTGTATTACCCAGACTCCTAAATAGATTGCAATAGCAACAACCCATAAGTTTAAAGGAAGTAAACTTGTCTTTAAATGAGTTGTAATGGAACAATACCTTATATAAGAGTTGAAATATACATAATATGTGTCAAAATATAAAATTCTATACCAATGAATCAAAAATTAAGCTTATTTTTGTAACAATATACAAAATTCTATACCAATGTATCAAAACATAACCTTATTTGAGTACAAAAACAATAGCTTTACGTTTCAGGGGAGATTCAATATCATATATCTTATATCTTATCTATCTTATCATTCCTGTATTATATACCATATAGAACTAATAAGCTGAATGACTCTTTCAGAAATAAAGGCAGCTGCATCAGTAACAAGCTCAACCCAACATGGCTTGGAAGTGTTTTATGCTTAGAGTTCCCAGCATGGCTTATACCTGAAGCAGTTCCATCTAGTAGGAGTTCACTATATGTATAATTCTGGAGAAGGCCCCCAGTGAATCTTATAGCTTTCTGACCTTCCACAGCCTTTTAAGTTACTGTAACTTTCTCATTTTTTTAAATCTTTCCTTCTCCTTCCAGAACAGAATCTATCTATACATGATTTAGCATAAGAAAGATTTTTTTTTAATAATTTATTTTTTATTTCTTCAAGTTACATCTCAATCACAATCCCCTCCCTACTCCCCCCTCCAGTCCCACCCTTCCACCCTCCTCCCCCTCAGCCCCACCATCCTCTTCCCTTCTTCTTTTTTTTTTTTTTAGTTTAAGGTATTTATTTTTCCCCCCAACAGCTCTCCCTTTCAGTCCAAATAATGGTTCTTTTTCTTATAACTATAAATACAATACAAAACAACAGAAATAAATAGGCCACGATTATAAGAGTTATATGGCTTAGCATACATTCCCAATGTCCAGTCCATATGTATTTGGCACCTGACTTTAACATTCTACTATCTAACCATCTCCATGAGTTTAAAGTTCTATAGCTAACTCAGCTTTCATACTAACTTGCCTCATAATTTTAAAAATATCTTCTTAGATCCAGAACACCCTCTTGATTCCTAAACAACTCAAAATTTAACTATGAGACTCTAGCTATCTATTCTTCAACCACCTCAGAGACCTGAGAGGGATGAATATATCTGATTATATAGGAAGTGCAGGGCCTGCAGCTTCCAAAACTAAAAAATGACATACCAGTGGCTGCCTGGACAGTTCCCATTTTCTCTCCATACATTACAGCATCAATCTTCAGCCATTTGGCCCCATTTCTCTGACAGACATTGGTTGTAGAGCAGGAATTATGAAGGACTTACCTACCCTGTCTTGGCAGAGCTAGGCTGTCGACTTACCTGCTTCCAAGTTTTCTCCTTTTTGGACAGAAGTCTGTCTACAGTTGAAGCAAGTGGTTTTTCTTGCCAAGAGAATGGCTTACCACCAATTTTTACACAATTTAAATGTTAAAGAATACAACTACTCTGACTATTTTAATGCTGAGTGCTAAATGTTTGTCATAGGTAGGTGGTTCACTAACATCACTAACATACTCAGTTACAGATACAAAGACTAGTAATTTCTGGCCTGGCAAAATGACCTGGGGAGTAAAGATGCTTGCTACCAAGACTGAAGTCTTGGATGTGATACCTGGTACCCAAAGATGGAAAGAGAGAACCATCTCCTGCAATTTATCCCTTTCCCTTTACATGTACACTGTAGCACATACATGTTCACACACAAAATAAATAGAATGAAACGACATGAATTTTAAAAGACTAGCAAGTTCTTATATGGTCAAATGGTACCTTTTTTCTGGACTCTCACATGACCTGATAGCCAATAATAACAACAACAAAATGTCTTCAGTCTTCCCATAATGAACTCATCATTGTCACCTGAGATTTCAATGACACAACTTCTAATTCTCAGGGCCAATAATATGCAATTTTAAAATCTGATCACATATTTAAAAAGAGAATTTAAAAGTATGGCAAACACTTGCCATAGGCTTACATTAGATAAGGAACCAGTGGCCTAGAAGTTATTTAAATATGTGCAAAGAATTGTGTTCCATATATAATTTATAGTTCAAGGCAGGAAAAATACTAGTTCTTCACTTTGCCTTTCAAGGATTATTTTCCATTTCTTTGTTACACACACACACACACAAACACACACAAACACAAAAACCTTAAGAAGTCCAGGGGCATTTACTTAATATTTTTTATTTAATTTTAAATTATATGTGTGTCTTATGTGTGTGCACAAGCTTACAGGCATGCATGTAGAAGTTGAAGAAAAAACATGAGGGAGTTGGCTTTCTACTTCCAACTTTCTGTAAATTCTTTGGTTGCCAAGTTTAAGCAGTAAGTGTCTCTACCCATTGAAACATTGTGTTACCTATGTGTTTAATTTTAGATACTTATAATTTTTGTATGATCTAATACAAACTCCTAAGGTTTGTGATTGTGGCTTGACTGTAGAGCACTTGTTTAACTTGAGTGAGACTCAAGGTTCAGTCTCCAGCACTGAAGAAAAATGTTTAATCATCTAAACAAATACAAAGATGAATCTTGAATTAATTTGCGTTTCATCTTGAGTATGTATTAGAATGACAGTTCTACTGAAATACCACTTTAGATGATGTAGGCAACTTCACTGAGAAGATGATGTGCCATACAAATGTCTGTGTTATTTTGATGTTTTATTTCCATGTTTTTTTTTTAACCATTACACCTTCTGTACCTGTTCCATTCCTGCCCTTCATCAGTATGACTAACAAGACCCTATACGTTGAATTTGTTCATCTTATTGAATATTTGCTATGTGTTGAATATTGTATCACATGGCATAGATAATTCATAGAGATGAAAACATATTTCAGTGATGAATAAACTAACTGCCAGATACTTAAAGCTTTCTTATTCAGATGTAATTTTAAAAGTAGACACATGGCACAGAATGTCCTCTGCATCTTAGTTTTAGTTCCATCCATTGCAGGTTTGGCCCCGCCCCTAATTCCACCGTCACCTGAAACAATTCTCTACAATAAATCTAAATAGACAGATTAAAAAAGAAAAGAAAAGAAAAAATACAGAGGAGAACAACATGGTGGTGATCCAGTAGGACAAATTTCGATTGTCAGAAAGACAGATTGGAAAACAGCAGAGATATACTCATGCTGAAAGGCAGTTTGTGAGGTGCAAGCCTATCTGGGCTTGCCCAGCAAAGCCAGGGACAACAAAGAACTCAGTACTGGAAATATAGACACTGGAGGATCAGAGTCACCAGATACTGATACAGAGCACTTCCAGAGAGACTGCACTCCCTCCATATTGGATCCTTTCAGGACTCCATCTGGCGGTTTCAACCTCCAAACATAGGACTACTAGAGTCCACAGCGTCGGTGCAGGGGCTAAGGTTGGACCTCTAGAAGCATACCAGCAGAGCTGCTACACAGTAAGACTGAGGGACTCTCCCTTGGATACTCAGTATGGCAGTGTCTAACTGATTGGAAACAGTGGGATCTAGCTGGCAGGCACCGAGTCTTCCTGAGCCCAAGCACCCTGTGTGCAGAATACAGAACACAATTTGGAACTCCCTGTCCATTCCCCACCCCCCCAGCCTGACTAAAGGAGGTCTGGTGGAAGCCCCTTCTAGGCAGGCGGCTTTGTAACACTGCTATAAAGGCAGGGATTCAGTGAATGATCTATCTTTATATTGGATCTCCTGCCTCCACCCCCTCTGCTTGGCTGCTAAGCTCTCCCCCCCAACCCCTGCTGTGTGGCAGGACACAAACAAAGCTACAGCACTGGTTTACATAGTTTCAAACTGAGAGGTACAGACTGGCTCTAAGACTCCTCTGAGAGTGCATTGAGAGTGCCATAGCCACAGCCCTGACACCATAGCTACAGGGGGTCTGGTGGAAGCACCTGCATACCCAGGCAGGCTGTTCCAGAGCACTGCAATTCAGATAGGGAAAAGGTGCTGAGATTCAATGAGTGAATTCCACACTGGAACTTCCTGCCTGTGCTCACTTCAGCAGGGCATTCAGTCTACAGCCTCAGTCCAGTATATTCAGATCTCCCTCCCCTCCCCCCCAGAGCAGGGAAACTGTCCTGGACTGGGGCATGATACCCGAGGGTGTGGGCACCACCCAACCACAGAGCTTCTGACAAACAGTCACCCACCACCCCCTCCCCCTCCCAGTCCAAGTACTGGAGACTCTTTGTGAACTCACTGCCCACACCCACTTTGGGAGCACTCTCAATCTATTGCTCCCAGATTACAGCAGTTAGATCTCGGTCTGGAGCACTAAAGCAGTTCTGAACTGTTGCATGCAGCCTGAGTAGGTGGATTTCTCTGACCCAAAGAACTTCTGACTAAGAGGCACAGGGTGATCCTGACACCCCCACCCCCCCCCCCCCAAAAAAGAGCATAGAAGGACCACAACCACAGTCTTGATACCTTTGCTACAGGGAAACTGTCAGAAGCCACGTAGGTGCAGATAAGCTACACTGGAGCACAATGATTCTGGTAGGGAAAAGGCAGCTGAGCATCCCTGAATCCAAACACTGTGGACAGGTTGTGATGATCCACATCAGATCTCCCTGACTGCACCTGCCTTGCCCCTCAGCTGAATACCCAGGCTACAACACAGAGAGCTCTGACTCAGGAGCAGTGAAACAATCCCAGACTATGGCTCATTGCCTGGGTGATGTGGACTGTACCAGATCACAGTGCTTCTGGCTATTAGATGCACATTAAACCCGAGAGGAGCTTGGGAGGACCATGTCACGGTCCCGACACATAAGCTGCAGGGGAGCTACAGCTCCAGCCAACAGTCTGTGGCCTGCCAACCTGCACCTTCATCGCTACTAAGACCAGTTGGATCTCAGCAAGCTGCAGGGACACATCCCACCACAACCTCTGACCTGAGTCCCCAATTGGGACACAATAGAAAGGGATGAGCTCTGGGAGACACACTGAGAACCAGCCTCTACACAAGGTCCCACCCAACCTCTGGAGAGCTACAGATCACCAAGCTATAAAACTTCTACACCAAAGCGCCCTTCTTGGCACCAAGCCCAGAAGGCACCAGGAACAAACAGCTAAGAACAACCAGATGGCTAAAGGTCAGTGAAAGAACAGATCTGACAAAAGTCAGGAAAATATGACTCCAAAAAAAAAAAAAGGCAGCTATGCTAGTACAGCAAGCTCTGACCACTCCACCACAGCTGAAACACATGAAAATGATGACAAATCTATATGCTGGAGAGTGATAGCGTCCTTACAAAAAGAAATTGAATCTCTGAAGGAATTCAAAGATTCCTCAATTTACAAATGAAAGCAATGGAGAACACCATTAGAGATCTCCAAGCCAAAGTGGATCAGCATGAATGAGAAAGAGACAAGGCAATGAAAGATTCAAAAGATTTGAAAGATTTGCAAAGACAAGCAAATTGGAACAGGAAACATCAAAAACAAATAAAATTGTTCAGGATTTGAAATTGGAAGTGGAAACAACAAAGAAAAGACAATCAGAGGTAATCCTGGAGGTGGAAAATCAAGGGAAGGAAGGGAACAGGAGCTACAGACACGAGTATCAAAGATAGGCTACAGGAGATGGAAGACAGAATCTGAGGCATGGAAGATTTGATTGAAGAAATCAGTACAACAACCAAAGAAAATGATAAATCTAAAAAAGTTCTCACCCACAACATCCAAGAAATCAAGGACTCAATGAAAAGACAGAACCTAAGAATTATTGGCATAGAAGAAAGAGAAGACTCCTGACTTCAAGGTCCAGGAAACATCTTCAACAAAATCATAGAAGAAAATATCCCAACCTAAAGAAAGAGATGCCAATAAAATTCAAAGAGGCATACAGAACACCAAACAGAATATACCAGAAAAAAATTCCTCTCGCCACATAATGAATGAAACTCCAAATGTACATAACAAAGAAAGAATATTAAAAGCAATAAGAGAAAAAGGTCAAGTAACATATAATGGCAGACCCATCAGAATTACACCTGACTTCTCCTCAGAAAGTTTAAAATCCAGAAGCGCATGTGCAGACATCCTATAAGCCCTAAGAGAACATAGGTGCCCAGCCAGGCTACTATATCCAGCAAAACTCTCTATCAATATAGATAGAGAAAACAAGATATTCCATGACAAGATCAAATTTAAACAATATCTACCCACAAATCTAGCCCTACAGAAGATCCTAGAAGGACAATTACAACCCATTGAAGATAACTACACCCAAGAAAACAGAGGAAGCAAAAAACTCCACTGCAGCTAAACGAAAAGAAACACACAACCACCACCTACATCAATATAACAGGAAATAACAACCTTTGGTCATTAATATCTATAAACATCATTGGACTCAACTCCTCAGTAAAAAGACACAGGCTCACAGAATGGATATGTAAATAAGACCCAACATTTTGTTGGATATAAGAAGTGCATCTCACTAACAAAGATAGATGCTACTTCAGAGTAAAGGGCTGGCAAAATGTTCTACAGGAAAATGGGCCCAGGAAGCAAGCTGGAATAGCCATCCTAATATCAAATAAAATAGACTTTCAACTGAAGTTAATCAAAAAAGATAGGGAAGGGTTCTATACTCGTTGAAAGAAAAATTCCTCAAGACGACATCTCAATACTGAATATCTATGCTCCAAATACAAAGTCACCCACATTTGTAAAGGAAACTCTTCTAAAGCTTAAAAACCACATTGATCCCCACACATTAGTAGTGGGAGACTTCAACACTCTACTCACAACAACGGACAGGTCATTGAGACAGAAATCAAACAGAGAAATAATGATCCTAACAGAAGTCATTAACCAAATGGACCTAACAGATATCTACAGAAGTTTTCACTCAAAAAACAAAAGGATACACCGTCTTTTCAGCACCACATGGAACCTCCTCCAAAATTGAACATATAGTTGGTCACAAAGCAAGCCTCAACAGATACAAGAAAAATGAAATAACCCCTTGCATCTTATAAGGCCAACATGTAATAAAGCTGGAATTCAACAACAACAGAAATAATAGAAGAAACTGAACAACTCTCTTCTGAATGACTACTGGGTCAGGGATGAAATAAAGAAAGAAATCAAAGACTTCTTAAAATCCAACAACAATGAAGACACAACATACCCAAATTTATGGGACACTTTGAAAGTAGTGCTGCAAGGAAAATTCATAGCACTAAGTGCCTTCAAAAAGAAAATCGTGACAGCTCATATTAGCACATTAACAGCTGAACTGGAAGAACTGGAAAAAAAAAACTCCCAAGATGAGCAAAAGGCAGGAAATCATCAAACTTATTAGGGCTGAAATCAACAACTTAGAAACAAAAGGAACAATACAAATAATCAATAAAACCAAGAGTTGGTTCTTTGAGAAAATCAACAAAATGGACAAACCCTTAGCCAAATTAACTAAAAGGCAGAGGGAAAAAAACAAATAAACAAAATCAGATATGAAAAGGGAGAAATAACAACTGACATTGAAGAAATCCAGAGAATCTTTAGGTCTTTAAAAATCTGTACTCCACCAAATTTGGAAACCTAAGTAAAATGGAAAATTTTCTTGATAGATTTCACCTACCAAAGTTAAATTAAGATCAAATTAACAGATTAAATGGCCCTATAACCCATAAGGAAAAAGAAACAGTCAGTCAAAATCTCCCTACCAAAAAAGCCCAGGGCCAGATGGTTTCAGCACAGAATTCTACCAGACCTACAAAGAAGAGCTAATACCAATACTCTTCAAATTTTTCCACAAAAGAGAAACAGAAGGAACACTGCCAAACTCATTCTATGAGGCCACAGTCACCCTGATTCCTAAACCACACAAAGACCCAACAAAGAAAGAGAACTTCAGACCAATTTCTCTCATGAACATAGATGCAAATATACTTAATAAAATACTGGCAAACGTAATCCAAGAACACATCAACAGGTTAGTGCACTATGATCAAGTAGGCTTCATCCCAGGAATGCAGGGGTGGTTCAAGATACGAAAGTCCATCAACATAATTCACCACATAAACAAGCTGAGAGAAACACACACACACACACACACACACACACACACATGATGACCTTGCTAGATGCTGAAAAAGCATTTGACAAAATCCAACACCCCTCCATGCTAAAAGTACTGGAGAGAATTGGGCATATAAGACCGTACCTAGAAATAATAAAGGTGATATACTGCAAGCCAGGAACCAGCATCAAATTAAATGGAGAGAAACTTAAAGTATTTCCTCTAACTCAGGGACAAGACAAGGATGACCATTTTCACCATATCTCTTCAACATAGTACTTGAAGTTCTTGCTAGAGCAATAAGACAACTAAAGGAGATGAAGGGGATACAAATTGGAAATGAAGAAGTCAAATTATCCCTATTTGGACACAATATGATAGTATACATAAGCTACCCCAAAAATTCCACCAGAGAACTCTTACAGCTGATAAACACCTCCAGCAAGGTGGCTGGATACAAAATTAATCCAAAAAAAATAAGAAGCCCTTTTTTTATACAAAAAAATAAATGGGTTGAGAAAGAAATTAGGGAAACAACAGCTTTCACAATAGCCACAAACAATATAAAACACCTGGGGGTAACTCTAACCAAGCAAGTGAGAGATCTGTATGACAAGAACTTCAAGCCCTTGAAGAAAGAAATTGAAGAGGCCATCAGAAGATGGAAAGATCTCGCATGCTCATGGATAGGTAGGATCAACATAATGAAAATGGCCATCCTGCCAATAGCAATATACACATTCAATGTAATTCCTATCAAAATACCAACACAATTCTTTACAGACCTGGAAAAAGAAATTCTCAACTTCATATGGAATAACGACAACAACAACAACAAAAAAAAAACAGAATAGCTAAATAAATTCTGTACAATAAACAAGCATCTGGAGGCATCACCATCCTAGATTTCAAGCTGTACTACACAGCAATAGTTATAAAAAGAGCGTGGTACTGGTATAGAATCAGACCAATGGATCAATGGAATCGAATTGAAGAGACAGAAATGAACCCACGTACCTATGGTCACTTAATTTTTGACAAAGAAGCCAAAACCATACAATGGAAAAAGGACAGCATCTTCAACAAGTGGTGCTAGTCTAACTTGATGTCGACAGGCAAAAGAATGATATTAGACCCATACTTATCACCTTGCACAAAACTTAAGTCCAAGTGGATAAAAGACCTTAATATACAGCCTGACACGCTAAATGTTCTAGAAGAGAAAGTGGGGGAAACCCTTGAAATCATTGGAACAGGTGACAACTTTCTGACCAGAGTACCAACAGCTCAGGCTCTAAGACCAATAATCAATAAATGGGACCTCATGAAACTGCAAAGCTTCTGTAAGGCAAAAGACATTGTCATTCGAAGAAAACAGCAGCCTACAGATTGGGAAAATATCTTCACCAACCCCACATCTGACAGAGGGCTAGTATCCAAAATTTACAAAGAACTCAAGAAATTAAATGCCAAGAAACCCAATCAAAATATGGGGAATAGGTCTACACAAAGAATTCACAAAGGAGGAATCCCTAATGGCTGAGAGACACTTGAAGAAATGCTCAGCATCCTTAATCATCAGAGAAATGCAACTCAAGACAACTCTGAGACTCCATCTCACACCTGTCAAAATGACTAGGATCAAAAGCTCAAATGACAGCATATGCTGGCAAGGTTTAGAAAGGGGAACACAACTCCATTGTTGGTGGGAGTACAAGCTTGTACAACCACTATGGAAAACAGTCTGGTAATATCTTAGAAAACTTGGAATAGCTCTACCTCAAGACCCAGCCATACCACTTCTGGGTATGCATCCAAATGATTCCTCACCAAACCACAAGGACGTTTCCTCATCTATGTTCATAGCAGCCTTATTTGTAATAGCTAGAAACTGGAAATAACCCCGCTGTCCCTCAACCGAGGAATGGATTAAAAAAAAAAAAACAAAACTGTGGTACATCTACACAATGGAATACTACTCAGCCATCAGAAAAAACAAAATCATGCAAATTGAAGCACCCAAATGGATGGAACTAGAGAAGCTCATACTGAGTGAGCTAACCCAGATTCAGAAGGATGCTCATGACTTCTATTGACTTATAATTGGATTTCAGTCATATAGTACCGGATAACTATACTATAGCCAATGCACCTAAGGGAACAGGAATATAGACTTTGTTACCTGTCCTTGAGACACTTTGCCTTAGTGGTGCTGCATTGTAGGCCCCCAGTGTATGAGGAGGCTCTTGGCTGCTGAACTGGGGTGGGGGACTGATATGTAGGGACACTCCACTCCAGAGGAGTGGGATAAAAGAGATTGGGGGTAGAGGGTGGGAGGGTGGGACTTGGAGGGGTGGAAAGAGGGCACTGTGATGGAGATGTAACCTGAAGTAATAAATAAACAATAAAAAAAAGAAAAATAGATAAACCAATTTAGAGGCATGAGGACTTGTTCTGAGTGTGGCAATTGGAAGAAGTTCTGTGTTTTAGAGTACCTGGGGCACCAAAAAAGATGAACCTCAGATCTTTACAAAATATGAGGTTTTTCTCTTGAGCATACAAGACAAATACTTGATCAAAAGGTTTTACATGAGTGTATATTTGCAAAGAGAAATAGTGATGGTGTAGCTAGATGACCAGACTCATAGCTGAAAGGAGATTACATAAGACTCAATTCAAGCACACTGTGGAGGAAGTCTGAGGTTGTCTCACCTAATTAGGATGACCACAATATGCGATTGGTCTCTCCTGGCCTTTCCCCTCCCCTCCTCTCCTCTCTTCTTCTTTCCCTTTTTCTCCCTTCCCCTCCCCACCTTCCTCTCTTCTTCCTTCCCTTTCTCTCCCTTCCACTCCCCTCCTCTCCTCTCTTGTTCTTTCCCTTTTTCTCCCTTCCCCTCCCCACCTTCCCCTCTTCTTCCTTCCCTTTCTCTCCCTTCCCCTCCCCTCCTCTCCTGCCTTCTTCCCTTCCTCCCCCTCTCCTTTCCTCTCCTCCACCCACTTTCTTCTTTTTTTTATTTGTGTGTGTGCCTGTGCACATGCGTGCATGTGTGTGTGTGTGTGTGTGTGTGTGTGTGTGTGTGTGTGTGTGTATCTGTGTGTGTGTGCTTCTATGCATATATGCATGTGTGGAGAGCAGAGGCCAGCTTCAAGTGTCATTCCTTGGGAGCCATCCACCTTATTTTGGTGAGATATGGTCTAGAATTTTTTTGTTTGTTTGTTTTTGCCTCTGTACCATTACTAGAGCAGGCCACTACCTTTGACTTTTTTTTTAATGGATGCTGAGAATAAAACACAAGTCCTCATACATTTGTAACAAGCACCTTTATGACTGAATTATCTTCCCATCCTGCAGTTAGCCCCCTTTCAAATGAGCACAGAGAAGCTTGGCAACACCATACTAAGTGCACCGTCATATCTGGTTTGTCTAAAGTGAATCCACATGCTCTCTGAGCTGTCAAAGAAAACTTGCACCAGATGGAGTTATTCAGTTAAGGAAGTTTTATTCAAGACGACTGTGGTGAATCTGAGACTGCTGAAGTAGGAAACAGATTGATCTCAACCTCACTATGAAAAAGTAAGAGGGAGGAAGAGTTTTAAGAACTGCAGTGAGTTGGAAACTACAGGAGGGTGTGGTGGAAGGTTTGTTAGGCACTGTGAATGGAGCACCTATGCAAGCTATTTTGTGTATTACCATATTAGGCTGTTTCTCCTAGAGTCAGTAGGAAACAGAGGTACATCTCCACACCTTTCGTGGCCAGGACACAGGCTTTCTTGAGTTACAAGACGGACAAGAGACTGAGAGAAAATTTACTTCTTAGAGGTTGAGGAAATATTTGCAATTGTAAGCTCCAAATAAATGCTGTATGAATATGAAATTAGAAGCTTATCGTCAGAAGGAAATTGATTAAATCTATAACAAAACAATGGAAAGCCTCGAGACAACCTTAGTAACAGTGTATTGGGTAAATGCTCATGGAACATTAGCTGAATCTTTTTAAGTTTCCATGAAAACTGTTGTGTTTGTTTTCCACTGCTGTTGCAACAAAGCTACCACAACTTTCTTTAGTTCTGAGGACCAAATATCTCCTTGATGAAGAAGTCCAGGAATTGGTATGACTTTCCCTTCTTGAAGTGGTATTGTCATTCTTGTCTCCATATTATAGTCTAAGGTCCAGGAGAATTTCTTGGCTTGCATAACTTTCTATTTTGTGGTGGTGACAGGATGTCTTCTGTTCTCTCTGATCTCTGTTCCTCTGGACACAATGCCTTCAGGACCTCTGACTTCACTTTTTAAAGACATCCTTATTGAGCCCAACTAGATTATACAAAAGTGCCTCACCACTTCAGATCCTTTATCTTATTACACCTACACACAGTTGTCCCTTTTTTCTTTTCTTGACATGCAAAGTCCCGTGTTAAAAAGTTTCATAGATATGGATACTTTCATCCTCAGAGATCCCTTTTTAGGGATGAGGGTGCTGAAGCATGATTCTCATTTGTCACTGTCAGGACTGAGACTCCAACATTCACTAGCTCTCACCTAAACCAAGGTCTGGGAAGGAAGTGTTCAGCATGGAATGTACATGAACACAAAGCAGTCATTCCCCCAGAACTCACAAGTCTCACACTCATTTGCAACCTCAGAGAGGAGATCATGCCACCCCTCTGGCCAAGGATAACCTGCACTGCTCTTCTCTTCACAAGACAGTCCAGTATATCTAATGGTTTTACCTATGTAGATGTGTTCTTGATGCTGATGGTAGCCTCACTTGCAAAATTCTCATGGATTGAGTGTACAGCCCTCTGGTTTTTAGATTTTACTTTTACTGGATAATGATCTTGGTGATTTTAAACATTTCCTGTTGCTTGTTAAACTGCCTGCTCGATTCAGCTCCAAATAACAGCTTAAGGCATTCAAGTGAAAATTTAGCTCCTCGTATTCAACAACTACTATAATTTTAAAATCTACTTTCAATTAAGAAAACCTTGTAATTCTCAAAAATGGTTGTGTTCCAATGAAGTGCTGAATATAAGTCCACTTTAGGTCTGGCAGAAACTGTTCTGTTTTCATGTGGTTTCATACTGAAAAGCTCATTCAATAGTGCTACTGACATGACTGGTCTAGTGAGGCATTTAATATTTGTCTTTATAAATCTCCCCATGATATCAGAGCAGTCTCCAGTAACCAAAGGATATGAAAAAAGCAAGAGTAAAATATTTGTTAAATCTAAATATGTACAATTGACATTTTCAAGAAAATGTGCATAGGAGTATTGATTTAGGAAATGAAGATCATTTATGATTCTAGATATATTGTGGCTCTTGAGACTGACAATAATCTACTTTATGCTGCCAACACTACATGGATGGAGTCAGTCTTCCAAAGAGAATGATTATCTGTAAAGCAATGTATCCCTTTTAAAGCTTAGTCTAATGGGACCTGTCATTAAAGAATAAAGTCCAAATTTGGGTTGAATATTCATTCTATTTAAAAATGAATCTAAGATTATTATAGACAGTTGAAACAGAAGTGAGCTCAAGAGTGGACATCGAGTCAGTGGACATGTTGTTACTTGTTACATAGTAGGCTTGGAAGCCATCAGTGAATCATTTCCTGGGTACTGGCCAAGGCCAGACATCTGGGAAAAAAGGAAAAAAGCAGGATTGCTTTAACAAGGATAGAAACTGCTATGGTTTCAGACTGGAAAGGTAAGGCTGTGGCTCTCTGTTAAGATAAAAGAATAAATTTGTGGTGCAAGTTACAGCTTCACGTTCTTCCAATGTTTGTCTTACAACTATGTTATTCTTTTGACCTAGCAGGATTGGAGAGGCCTTTGACCTGAATTTCATAAGTGCATGTTTGCATATTATATTCCAGCACATATAGATTAAGAAGTGTGCTAGTTGGATTTCACATTCATTTGTGTGTGTGTGTGTGTGTGTGTGTGTGTGTGTGTGTGTGTGTGTGTGTGTGTATTATTTTTCAAGGTCATCCCTCAACCTTGGAGAATTGTTTTGATTGAAGAGACAGGTCTTTGAGAGGCTTTGCAGTGAATGCTTCATGGCTTGCATAGGCAAGCATGTTTTGTTTTTCTTTTCTTCATGGCTTTTTGTCTGGCCAAGGACATCTACATATTATGTCAATAGGCACATAGAAATTTATAGATGGCAATTGAACACAAGTTTATTTCTCAGATATACATAAAACTAAAAATATCAAATTGAACACATTTATACTTAAGAGTGCTTGGGATGTGTCCTTCGCCTGAATTGAGTGCAGTCTTCTTTTTAATATATGCTTTTAGAACCGTCAGGGAAATTTTATATAATGTTTATTAAAGGAGAGTGCATTGAAGACACACATGAGACATTTTATTTCAGTCTTCTACTCTCTGTTATGGGATAGAGCTGTTGTCTACACCTGCCATAGACAGTCTGATTTACACACTAGTCCTTCTCTCAAATACATGGTGATTTTTTTCACGTAAATCCTACCATTTTGATTAAAAGAGGTATGTGTAACCCAAATATTTATAGAAACTGTAAGGACCTATTTAAAGAAGTTTACATTGCAAATAAATATTTGACATTGTCAAATATTATAAGAAATCAGAAAAATAGTTTTTAAAACTACTTATAATATGCTCAGTAACAATTCATTGAAACAAAGTATGAAGGCTGATCCTGGGGAGATGGCTCATTTGGTAGAGTGATTGTTGTGTAACACCTGAGGCTGTATCCTCAGCACTCACCAGACATAGGGTACATGTCTGCAACCTCAGTATATATAGGAAGAATTGTCAGAAGGACCTGGGAGTCTCTCTGGCCAATGAGTTTAAACCTAATCAGGGAATTCCAGACTTAGTGAGAGACCTTATTTCAAAATAAATGTGGAAATGGATTTAGAAAGCCATTTTAACATTAACCTTCGATGTCCACATTATACGAGAGAGCACAACTGTACATATGTGCATATACATACATGCACACACAAGGACACACACATCTCTCTGTGTTTCCCTGTATGTCTCTCTCTCTCTCTCTCTCTCTCTCTCTGTGTGTGTGTGTGTTTCTCACAAATACATGTATAAATAGCATTATAAAGTATGTTAGAGTATTTTCAGGAATATAACAATTTGCATTTACTCACTCATAGTTAATGCAATTCTAATCATTACAGATATCCGAATTCCAACATGAAGTTACACTATTAGTCTTTATGGGGTGCTCAGATCCATTTCAGCAAATGGGTCTCTGAACGTAGTTTTCCTTTCATACAAAGAACATACTGATTAGCTTCCTAAATGATACACTTTTTTTCTTCCTGTGTGTGTGCGTTTCAGAAACCAGTGACATGGCCCCCAGAGCCTCTTGTTATCTTCAATAATAAGGGAGAGGCTAAACTTGCTTTCGTCAATGTCCACACATTATGAGGAGATCTTCCAGCGCATAAAAAGTAGGGCACTTTAATTATTGGAAGAAAGGTAAGGATCTGGACAAACATGGATTCAGCCTCAAAAGTGGGTCATACTGATCTACAAACTCCTTCTGGAGATGAGGCTGACCAGGAAAAACTGGGAAGAGTTGCCAAAATTTCTTTTACTACAAGGAAAAAAAAAAAAGAAAGAAGAAAAAATACTCTGGAATCAGTTTGCCTGTGGTGTAGAGTGTGAGTATTTTGAGCTTATCACAGAGGATAAAGTGTGTAATTTGCTGCTGAGTTCTATGACATGAAAAGTAAATTACTGTGGGGCAAGAAAAGGAAAAGACAGTTTTTTTTTTTTAAGAAAGAGAAAACATATTTTTAGCTGCAAAGATTTTAAAGTTTTATAGATACATATTTTTTTCTGAACTCAGTTTGAGCCTCTCATCAGGTCTCTCTTTTACCCCACAAAAGCACAAGTTTTAAACCTATGACACAGGTGAGATCAATTTTGCTTTTCCTTCTGCCACAGTTATACAAATATTCTGATTAACTAGAATTGCTAAGTAACAAAAATAAATAAAAGGACATTATTTTTATTCAAATTAAATATTAAATATGTGTAAAATATGCCTAAACTTCATACTTTTGACCCCAAATTTTTTTTAGATATGGAAGTGATAACATGTTTAGACCAAAATTTGCTAAAAAAAAAACCCATGATGATTTAAGTAGGCAAAGATAGAAACAGTTTATTTATACTCTTTTGTTCATGTTGAGGTGTATGGATTCAAACGTCACATTAAAATCTATCAAATACTCCAAACATCAGATATAAAGTAATGAACAAAATTCATAAATTCTATGTTCCCACTGAATCCACATTATACATGGAAGAATTGCATGATAGAAAGGGACTTTTGATGTGTATGCTTAAAGAAAAAAATGATATGTCAATATGCGGTTCTCAGAAGCTTGTCCAACAGTGGATGGCTTCCTTGTCAGTGCTTTATTAGGAAGTAGATTCCTAGGAAGCAGAAGTGCATCCAATGGAGTGAGGCTGTGAAGAAGGGAAGTCTATGGGAAAGAAGGAATGGTGGGTCTGTTGCCTACTAACTGAAAGCAATTACTGATTCAGTGAGGCTGAGTGCTCATCAAGACACCATCTCAGTAGCAAGTACAAGCAAGAGGCGAGGTGGGGAGGAAAAGCAGGAAACATGGAGTCCTGGTTTCTAGTTCCCATGATGCAATAGTTCCTTCTGAGGTACTAACTCATGTATCCCGGCCACTAATACATACATTTTTATTCAAATTAGATATCAGATGCATGTAAAAAGGGGGTGCTAAGGACTCCACTGTGGCCAGCCTGAAGACATCAGGGTATACCTGTGTGAAGTGAGTCACTCCATCCAGGCCTGAGAGCTGAGATGTGCAGAAGACTGATTGGCAGAGAACAGAAAAGAAATTCTCACACTGAGAATCTGTTTTTGGCATGGAAATTATTAAAATGTAAGTGGTGATTGTGTTGAGTTTTGAAGATATGGCTTGTACGTATTTTTTTTTTCATGGTCATATATTTGACTTTTTTGGAAATAAATATGAACTAACTTGCTATTTAGTTTTTAAAAATTTAATTCTAAAATGTAAATATATTGTCTATTTCTATTGAATAAAGTCTTACACACTTCCTCAATGGTTAGTTACTTAAGTTAAATATAATTTTTGTGGTTTATGGTATAGAAAAAGATAACTAACTCTGTCAAGGGATAAAATTTTTAGTTAATTTTTAGTTTCCCATGAAATTCACCCCCTCTGTTACTGTTGTTGCTGTTATTTTGTGTAATGATCTCATTGTAGAATATGTTGGCCCTCTTTAAGAGCTTACACAAAATCAAGACAGAAAAAGTTAAAGTGAATATATCATATATGTAAACACACACACACACACACACACACACACACACACACACATATATATATATATATATATATATATATATATATATATATATAGACTATTAGATAGTTAAAATATGTCCTATGGAAATTTATGCTAAGGAGATGGAAGATATGGGGGCTGGGTACAATTATTGATGAGGTGGCTAAGCTGTCTCTCTAGTCTGTTGATACTGGAAAAAGAAATTAAGGAAATGAGAGTATGATTGTAAATATAACTTAGGAGAATGTGTGCCAAGAGTGGACAGGAGAAGAGCCCTGAGATGACAAAGAGGATGGCGTGCTCTAGAATCAACAAGGAGGCTGGAGTGGGCAGGAGCTGTAATAGGAGGAAGAGTAGAATCTTACTGCTTTATGTAGTGTAAGTACATTCTAGTTCATACTGATGTGACATGGAGAAAGTCAAAGCATTTCTGTATAGTTTCCCCATAGGTTCAAGTCTTCATACAATGCCTGGCAGAATATATTTGCAGAATTAACTAACTCGTCCATGATTGCATCCTATAAGGTTAATCTACATTTTAGAAATATTTAAAACTTTGGCAGTATCCACACTGTTACTTGTTGTGTTCTCTGTGATTTGTCTGAGGAATGAAATGCTCTATGAGGACAGGGATACACATATCCCATTTATTAGTGTGGTCTCCAATTGGAAGTTAGACAATTTTGGAAGAATAACTTTGCCATCTTTCTATAGGAATTTATAGAAGAGATAAAGTTAAAATATGAATGAGGCAATTAGCTGAAAATTAAATTCAGTTAAAAAAAACCAAGAGAGTGTTCAGAAATAGTCTGAGCTAACCTGTATGTGCACTAAAGGGGACAGGAGAGTGACCTGTTAATACTGGATGAATGACAATACAGGATAACATCCAAAGCCTGTCATGTAGACCATGCTTAAAACAGTGGCCAGTTTATAGCAACATAGATGTTACTCTGTCTTCCTAATTTTCACTTGAATCTATTTCATACAAGATGTAGAATAAAAATAAATGTGTTTTTAAAAGAGTATAGCACGCCAGCCCAGTCTTCCATATTCCTACTTTCTGTCATGAGAATCTCAAATAAATCATTCTTTTGTATGCTTTCCTGGCCTCTTCTCCTGGCACTGGCTAATCTACTCAGTCTTCAGGGTTCAGAAAAAACTCCTTCCCAAAGAAAATCAACTTCCACCATCAAGAAGATTTAGGTCATCTTATTATAGGGTGTTGTTGCATCTAATTTCTCTGAGAGATGCTCGAACCATCCTGTAAACAAGAATTAGGAAATTACCAGTTCAGCTCCAGGCTTCCCCCACAGAAAAGAAGTCTGAAAGCTTCCCTGGTTATGTTACTAGATTATTTCCCTGTCACTAGATCCACTAGGATCCACTAGATCTGCTTGTGTCACTAGATACCACCAGGGAGGAGACAGAACCACAGACTGAACTCCAAATCATAGATATTAAAGATTATTACTTTTAACTAGAGTCGGATAAAAGAGTCAACCCAGCTACTTTTCTAAAAAGTCACATAGAATAAAATGGATTAGCTGTCAGAAACAAGGAAATCATGTGATTTGCAGCCAAATGGATGGAACTAGAAAAACCTCATTCTGAGTGAGCTAACACAGACTCAGAAAGATGCACATGGCATCTATTCACTTATAATTGGATTTAGCCATGGAGTAAAAGATAACTATCCTACAACCAACACAGCAAAAGGAACAGGAGCATAGACTTTGCTACCTGTTAGTGGGATACTTTGCCCTAGTGGAGCTGCCATGTAGGCCCACAGTTCAAGAGGAAGCTCTTAGCCCTCTTATCACTGCTGAGCTGAGGGGGGGCTGATATGTAGGGGCACTCCACTCTGGAGGAGGAGGATAGGTGGGAGAGGGGAGAGAGGGTGGGAGGATGGGGCTGGGAGTGGTGGGGAGAGGGGACTGTGATGGAGATGTAACTTGAAGTAAAAAATAAACATAAAAAATGAATAATGATAATAAATGAAATTAGATAAGCCAGAAATAAAATGTTTGTACATCCAAAAAAATAAATTCAACTTCTGATCACAGAAATTGTTTTCAATTACATTAAATGTGTCTTCGTGCATGCATGTGTGCATGTGTGTACATGCAGGTGCACATGCCACAGTTCGCATGGCAATGTCAGAGGACAACCTGGGTTTTGATCCTCAGCCTCCACCTTGTTTGAGATTGGGGTCTTTTGTTTTGTTTTGTTTTTTTTTTTTTTTTTTTTTTTTTTTTTTTTTTT
>CAJQZJ010031998.1:7944139-7985187 GCA_907164525.1 Lophiomys imhausi | reverse complement strand
TTTTTTTTTTTTTTTTTTTTTTTTTGCTTTGTAGTTTGCTGCTTTGTAGTCCAAGTAATTTCTCAGCCCATGAGCTTCTAAAGATTATCTCTCTCTCTCTCTTTTACGTTTTTTTGAGACAGGGTTTCTCTGTGTATCCTTGACTGTCGTGGACTTACTTTGTAGATCATGCTGCCCTTGAACTCACAGAGATCTACCTGTCTCTGCCTCCCAAGTGCTGGGCCGCCCCGGCCGGCCTGAAGATTCTCTTGACTCCACCTCCCCTCTTCGCGTAGGAGGACCGGGACTGAAGAATTGCTGACTTCTAAGAGTTTGTGCTCAGGTCCTTACACTTGAGGCTCACTGTACGCAGTGGGCCATCTCCCCAGCCCGAACCATAATATTCTTTAAAATATCTTAATAGCAGTCTGTTATGCTGATAAGATTGAGTCGGCTTTACCTCTCAGGAATAATGAAAATCTCTTACACGCCAACTTCTGCCTCTCCTTATGCTTACGCCAACAATGTGTCTGTTCTTAAGGATCACAATCCTTTGTTTTTTATATTGGTTCAGCACAAAGTTGTAGCAAACTGCAGAATTTTGCTACAATTACCAAACACTGCATAATTTTATCTAATTATACAGAGCTAATGTGCAACCTCCCTGTATTAATAATAAAGCAATTAACCTAAAATACCAATTGGTGTGAGTTTCTTGACTATTTCCTCATTACCACAGTCTGTTCCCAGTTTTGAACAGTGAGTGTTATTATAGTCTATAAATGTTAGTTTCAGATAAAGTTTATTTTTGCATGGATCACAATAGCCTTGACAGTCATCACCTTCAATTTTCTCACCTTTCTCTTCCTCAAATTTGTATGTGTGAAAGGTGATATCTGCTATAGGAGTTCATGATGATCTAGATAAATTTAAGTATAATTAGGAACATTAAGAGACATAGAATTATATTATCATAGCCCTCTGAATTTACTTTTCCTCCCTTTTTAATGCCAATAGATTTTGTAAGAGATACTTCCATTGTGTCTGGCAGGTCTGATGTTATGGTGTCAATGGAAGCTTGCATTGAAACCATTATCTTGTCAATTCTGTGATGTCAGTGGCAACTTGATGTCAATGAAAATGTATAAGGTTTTCCAATTATCATTGTAGCAGCTTCTCTAGGCTTTTCAACTTATCAAAAGACACGCATAGGTAAAAAAGACTAACAACCTGAAATTGATGCTTGCATTTCCTGAAATTAAAGGTGGATATTGTAATACTGTTTCTATTTTTGGCCTAACATTACAAAAAAGAATGCACAGAACACAAATAAAATAATAAGCAGTTATTTTTGCTGTGAAGAATGTAAGTGCTTTATAGTTTTGAATTTATTTGAATTTTCATGGCTCTTTCTAATTTGTTAAGATGAATCGTGAATAGAAATTTTCTGGGAGACAATAAATTTTGTTAAATATATCCTTATACTATGAAATGTATAAACATATAAAGGTCATTGGAAGCAGTGATTTGACCTAAAATTATATCCATCAAGCCACAGTATCCCTGTGGTGATACTGAACTGTTTCATATGGTTGTTTCCCAGGAAGATGTAATCATAGTATACCACTAATGTTAGGCAAATGACACTTAGGTCTTCATGTAACAAAATCAGTATAGATTGCATTGTAGTAACACACAGGTTATGTTTCAGTACATATGAAGTGGTTCCCAAGAGCCTTTTCGCTTTGTTCATGATCCTTTAGGCAAAAATTTTGCCTTAATTTTTCTTGGTAAACATTGAAAATTTATGAATGCATTTGAATGCGTTTCCAAATCTTTCTCTCACTCTCTTGCTTTCTCCCTAATGCAATGCCATAAATTGCTTTGAGTACCAATCATTGGAGATGATAAAAGTTGTGAAAAAAAAAACTCAGGCAAAAATACATTTTCATTATTTTTAGTAATTTGCTAATTAGCTCCTTAGTACAAGCAATTTGTAAAACAAGGAGAAATTTGGAAAAGATAGAAATACAATGAAGGTGTATATTTGTGTTTGTGTTTTTACACATGCATGTGTATGACTCATGTGTACCTGTATGTGTGTATGTCTATGTGTGTGCATGTGTGTATATGAGTGTGTATGTGTTTGTGTGTGTATACACCTAACTTTGAAGACCTGAAAGTATGAAGAGAAACACAAATAAGCACATAGATTCAATGCAATTCCAAGAGACATTCTTTCTAAAAATTATTTCTCCATCCTGAAGTCACGTAAGACTTCATAATAGTAAGCTATGTCATTTGAGCTCAGTGAAAGAGCTATAGAATTTTCTATGTAAAAAATAATAATTGGAATGGTATTTGATGAAATGAATACATGAAACAATTACTACCTGTTTGGGTTCATCTAAAGATATGTGTGTTGTAAGTATTTGTGCGTGGATAAAAAAATATCATGGTTATGTGGTTATATTGCCACACATGCTTACATTTATAGCTATGTGTGTGTTGTGTATGCATAGGTAGATAGTCATATAGCCATGATTTGATTTGTATTGTAGTCAGAAAATATACATCTCACTGTTAATTTGAGGTTTAAGTATGTTGTGTCTATATATCTAAATCAAAACATCATTTTCCTTCAATCTTTTGATGATCCTTGCTTCTGGCTCTTCAAGCTTTGCAATATTGACAGAAAGAAATCAAGATCTCTACTCTGTGGGTGAATTTGTTGCCTGCAAGCAATTCTGATGTACATTTAAGAGGAGAAAATGTTGAACCCATTGAATCTGACAAGATTTTAGAAAATTATTTTTGAATTTCAATGAATTCTTCATCCTCTGATACCCTGTTGCAGAATAATTGAGTTAGTCACATCATAAATTTCTCCCTCTCTCTCTCTCTCTTTCTGTTTTGGTCTGTCTGACAGTAAGTGTAAGAATACTATAAATTATGCAAATATTTGTGAAAATGTTATTTCTATCAAGCTGAAGAAGCCTCTTAAAATTGTATGTATTTATATGATGTTTGTGACTATGTGTGTGAGTGTAGGTGCTTCTTGCCACAGTGCTCATGGGAGTTAAGGGACAACCTCAGGTAGAATCATGCGTTTCATTATGTTTCAGAGAGTGAGAGTCTCTTATTTCTCATCACATACGACAGGCTAATTGGCCCAAATTTCTATATATTCTTCTGTCTCCATATCCCATGTTACAACAGGAGTTCTTGAATTATAGAGATGTGCTACTATACTCACTGTTATATGGATTCTGGAGATTCAAACTCAGGACCTAATGATGATGTCATGGCAAATCTATCCATTAATCAAACACCTATCTATCCACCCATTTAGCCACCTATCTCTTCCTTGTTTATGCATCTATATTCCTATCCTCTATATACTTATCTATGTACAATCTATCCACAGATAGAGCTGTAAACTCTATATCTGCCAAGTAATGAGTAGATAAATGAAAAGAAATTAGAGAACCAGGAGTGTAAATACATGGAGGAAATAAGATTGAATTCTGGGCTGAGATCTGTGCTTGTTGGATGGCTACCTGGAGAGGACCACTTGTGAGTGGGAAAAAATTCACTAAATATGACCTTCAAACTTATTTGAGATGTTACATTGAGGATCAGGTCCATCCTAGTAGATAGTAAATTTAAATGCTGTCAGTATATCTGCACACCCCTCACTAAAGATACTACACAAAATTTGGATAGCACTTTTATTTTGAAGCCATTGTGACAATTGAGAAGAACACAGAGTGATCAAGGCAAAATGCAAACCAAACTGCAGGGAGTAGATATCACACACCCAGAGCCTAGCTTGATCCTTCCTAGAACAAACGATTCTTCCCTAGCAATGGACAGGTTGGATAAAGCTGATTTTTCTTAAATTACTTCAGCCTGCTTTTCGAAACATTCTGTTCTGTTAGTGTTTCACACACAGATGTGAAAGACAATATGTTCTACACTGAAAGCTAGCTTCCTCAGCTAAAGTGAATGTTGTCCCTAAGGTCAAGGAATGAAACAATAGCATGCCATTCTATCCAGTTGAATGCCAGTGGCGAGTCTGTTCACATAATTCAAAATTCATGTCAGCTGCAAAAGAAATGCTTGAAAATGCCTCACTTTCATCCACTTCTTAGAGCTGATTAGTCAAAAATCACCAGCAACCACTCTACCCCTGCACCGATATACTTGCTGCACTAGTGATTTAGGGGGGCGACTTCCTTCATATTTGGCTGCCTGTCAAGAAGATTTTGATACTTACATATTTATTTTCAAGCACCATTTAGAAAATTTTAACTAGAGTTGCTACATCTAGAGAAATTTTAAGCCACTTATTTTGTTTCCAATTAACAAATTTATTCCAAAGGTGACCAAAGATGGAGAGGAAAAGCAACCCACTGATAACCACTTTATAATATGAAATAAATTACCATAAGTGAAATTCAACATTTTATAATAGACTCTATTTGCCGAGCATATAATAACAACTTGATTTTATCTTTAAAAATTTGCTCAAAGTTTGACAAATTTAGCACCCGAAACATCACCTTAAAATTCATATGATGTTGGGTAATTCATTTAATCTGTGTGTATCTTTTTGTCTTTCAATATCTCCCAGTAACTTGTAGTTTCCCAGAGAACTGTAGCTAGCTATTAAGCCTCACAAAATCCTTTGAAGTGAATGTGGCTGCTATAGATATTATTCTATTCATTTCCAGACGAGAAGACTGACATGAGTTTGAAGAACTCTTTCAAGAATTTACCCAGATATTAAGATCAATATCTGGAACTTGTATCCACTTCTACATAATTGCGCAGCCAGTGTCCAACCATGCCATTCTTTATATAAACTAGATAAATTTTTAAGCCAAATAAATACTTCTTGGATAATATTTTTTGTATTCTACTTAAGTATATCATTCTAAATTGAGTTATTTTCTTAATTATTATATAAACTGGAAATTGAAAATCCAGGTGCAACAGAAGAGAGATATATAAAAGTAGGTCAGTAAAGCATATCAACAATGCTATATTTTAGTGTGTAGTTATCAGTATTGACATATTCTCTTGGTCCAAAAGCCAGTAACATTAGATTGAGCCAGAAACCTATCAGAAATGCAGGCAATCATCCCACCCAGCACCTTTTTCATTACAATCTGTATTTTAGGCTCATCAACAAGGTGATCATGGCTATAGCTATCTTAAATCTTGAGAAGCATTACAGGTGACTGAGTTTACAAAAGAAGGAAGAATAAGAGGAAGCAGAAGTGGAAGAGGGAGACCAAGGAGGAGAAGGAGGAGGAGGAGAGAAAGAGAGAGAGAGAGAGAGGACAAAGTTGAGTAGCCGTATTAAGAGTGCTTGAGTTGACCTACAATGCTGCGATGAAGAGGGAGGTGGTACCAAGGGCTTGAGAGCATGAAAGGCATCAGAAATCACTCTTACTGACGCAGAGGAAATCTCATCAAAATAGTACAGCCCTGGCAAGCTGCCAAGCCATCACAATACCTTCCTTTTCTTTTCACTATTTCTGTCCAGACCTCTGGCTTCTACTCACACCTGCTTTCCCTTTAGTTACAATCTGAGTCTGAAGAAGATAGTTTGATAATGTTAAAAGGCAACTGGCTTTTATTTCATTCTAAGGAATACTTAAAAATAAACAACCCTGGAAAACTAGTGAACAAGTTTTTCATAGATGAAAAACAAAGACATATGGAAAAGGGGTAAAAGTAAAACAATTATTATAGACCATTAGTACTAACAGTTGCATAGAAACTAAATTAAATGCCTACTATTCATTCAATCCATGTGATGTTATTTAACTTAACTGTGTGATGGTTATATTATCATGAGGAAGAATAAGTTTGATTCGAGTATGAATTGTAATGTACTAGTAACTTTCATTGAATTAAAATATATGACATTAAATTATAACCTTAACTGTCATAGCAGTATGACATAATGGCATAATTATGACTAAACCATTATCACTATTGCATCTGTCATAGATGAGTCTTCTAGGTAGACAAAAGCATTGAAGTTGTTTATTATTATTACCTTCATAGCAGGCATCCTACGGTCCTGTCAGGAATTCACAGAATACCATTGAGAACCAAATTTTTTGATGGAAATTCAGTTACAATGGTATGTGTGAAACCCTTCTCATGGCAATGTGTCATTCTTACAGAATATACATGTAATGAAATTCTCTGTCTCATTTATCCCAGTCACAAATAAATACTTTGCAAGTATTTATAAAGTGTGTTACACTTAAACTTGTTTTGTTTTAATTATTTTTTGTACCAGTATACAAATGACAATGGACTAAGAGGGACATTCTGAAGTTCAAAAAACCCCAGCTGTTTTATTCTGTGAATGTATGTGCTCTAGCCCTCATGAAGCACCCGGCTCTTGATAAGCTGACATATCCTTTATCTTTTTAAGTTTACAGAATTGTGTTATGTTCAAATACATGCCAAGGAACGGTATCATTAATGATTTAGAGAAAACAGACAACTTTCCATCTGCAAAGCATCACCAAACAAAACAGAACAAAACTTACTTCTTGTGGTTTGAATGAAGATGGCCCTTACAGTCACATATGTTTGAATACTTGGTCCTCAGCTGATGGAACTCTTTGGGAAGGCTTGAGATGCATAGTGTCTTGGAAGAAGTGTTTTGGAAAGGGTAGGCTCTTGAGGCTTCAAAATCCAGCTGTTATTCTTAGCACGATCTCTGCCTCCTGCTTCCCATTAGAGATGTGAGCTTTCAGTTGTTCTTGGGTCATGTGTTTTCTCAGGCATCATGGACATGATACATCTGAAAATGGAAGCCCAATTAAACACTTTCTTTTCTAAATTCCCTTGATCAGAATTGTGGCTTATTTTTTTGTTTGTTTGTTTTACCATAGCTGTAGCAAACTAAGATATAACTTTGTGTATTTGAAATTATTTTTCATGAGCTTAAAGCAATTGTATGGTTCTGTAAAAGAAATCTAGTAAGTGAAAAAAGGTAGATATTACTTTATCTAGACCTTGTAGTCACAGTATAGTTTTATTTTTATCATTCAAAAATTCAGTGAATAACTCTTCTGATCCAAATATTGTGCTATGGATGGATACACAAACCAAGCAAAGAAAGGCAGTATTTGATGCTATTTGAACTTTACAGGCTAATGTGGAAAGAAGAGATATAATATTTGGAAGTCAATGAAGTTCTCCGCACAAACTATTCATCTCACAGCTGTATAGAATTTCTGACAGAAGTAACTTCAAGGAGAAATTTTCATGTGGACTCCTGGTTTCAGAGGGTCTCTGTTCATCATGTTAAGTCTGTGGGCTCACAGACACAGCACAGACTCCTTGCACTGCCTTGACCCAGGATGGATAGGAAGCCTAAGCCACTGGTTGGTCTAATCTTCATAGATCCCACCTGTAAAGTTTCCCACAATTTTCGAAGTAGTACCACAATTCAGAGACTGAGTGAAAGGAACTATGGTAATGGAACAAACGGTTCAAAACTCTGTGCCTTCAAGCAGACTTACTTGGGTTAAAGGATTCATTGAACTGGACTTTAAGAAATAAAATAAAGCCAGGAGTGGTGGCGCACGCCTTTAATCCCAGCACTTGGGAGGCAGAGGCAGGCTGATCACTGTGAGTTCGAGGCCAGCCTGGTCTACAAAGCGAGTCCAGAACAGCCAGAGCTGTTACACAGAGAAACCCTGTCTCAAAAAAAAAAAAAAAAAAAAAAACAAAAAAAAAACAAAAAACTAAACAAAACAAAAAGAAATAAAATAAAAAGAGGGGTATTAGTTAGATTAATTGTGTTTGTATGTAAAAGGTATGGGAGTGAGGTAGGAATGTCCTGAGGCCATGGGGACAGGGTAGCAGATAAGAAAGCTCCAATTTCAAAGAAGTAAAGCTGTCAGTGAGGCTGCAGCCAAAGTCAGGGGAAGAGTGGAGAGATGAAAGAGAGGGGAGAAAAAGGGACTTGATGATGCCTGGATTTAAAATTCTGAAGGATTTTAGCTAAAGGCAATGGGGGCCCTTGTGAAAATAGTTATGAACTTGAGAGTTCAATGAAAGTGGCAAAATTTGTGCCTTGAAGTGTCACTGCTGCCAACTGAGGCAGGTGGGCTCTGGTGGAAATTAAAAATGAAATTCCTGAGTTCTAGAGACTGAATCAGGTTCTGTGCTTGCATTCTTTGGCAGCTGAACTTCTACCTGCCCCAAATAGTCTACTATTAGTGATTTTCTAATTTCTAGAATTACATTTATGTTATGGATTCTGAACATTTTATACTTCTCATTTTATTATCTACATTTCTCCATTTTCGTGCTACGGGAGTTAAGCATGCTTTGCATTTTATTCCTATATAAATACATCTCTATGATTTATGTGTTGAATTCAGACTTTAATTTTTGCAAAATTTGTTTCCATGTAGAAAATAGTTGTCTTTATTTTTCTTTTTAAAACTTATTCTAAACTTCTGTGTGTGTGTGTTTGTGTGTGCTTGTGTATGTGCATGTGTATGTATGTATACATATATTGTATATGTATGTGTGTGTGGATGTGCTTGTATGTATGTGTCTTTAGTATGTGTCTTAGGAGAGACTCTCATAAGTGAGCTTCTTCCTACTGTCTCCTGAGATCCAGTGATTGAACTCAGACCTGCTCACAAGTTCCTCTACCTGAGGAAACATCTTACTATCTCTTTCTCTACTTTCATTTGCTTCTATTTCTTCATAAATACTTCTATAATTCCTGAAATATTTTCATTCTTAATTTTAACTTTTTATTTCAAATTCTCAAATACACACCGTGTTCCCTTGGACACTTTTTTTTTTATCCTAGACAGACATCTATTACCTATACTACTGTCCTGATCAGAGGCTTAGATGTCAAATTATTTTACCATCAACAGTGAAGAACTTTCTATTTTCTTTTCTGGGAATTTCTTTGATGTTCACAAGTCTCCATGCAGTGTTCAAAGATTGTTTTCCCTTTTGGAGCCCTTTAGTGCCTCACATGTTTGAAATGATGTTTATGGGATTATATGCTTAAAAATATCACATACTGTTATTTGTAAGGTATGAGTGTGTAAGAACATTCATGGTATTGGAATGTGTTAGTTCCTTTTTATTACTGTTATCAAATATGTTGAAGAACAATGTGAAGGAGGAGAGATTTATTTTGACACGTACTTCCTGTGTTCAGTAAGTGCTCACTTGGCCTTGTATCTATGCACAAACTTATGAAGGAGGCATGTTCACTTCTTGGGAGACAGAAAACAGGGTTGAGAAGCAGGAAGGAGTCTGGGACACAGAAACACTCTAAAAGGCCTACTTTCTCTAACTAGACTTTGCCTACTTGAATTTCCAGAACCTTCCACAACTGCGGTGTCGGTGTTCAACACGCAGACTCCTGGGGACAGTGAACTTTCAAATTGCAACAAAATTCAAATTTCCTAATAGTAATTTTCGGTAATTTCCGCTCTGCTCCATGAACCTCTTATTCTGGATTGTCCCTAACTGGATGCTGCTCCTTGTGAATTCTGAACTCTGTCTCCTCTACCTTTTTTTTTCTTTTTCTCTCCTCCTTCATTTTAATCTTTTTTCTAATCTTTTTTCCTTTATTTTTTATTTTTTCAAGTTACATCTCAATCGCAGTCCCCTCCCTATTCCCCCTCCAGTCCCACCCTCCCACCCTCAACCTCCCATCCTCTTCCCTTTTTTTTTCTTTTAAGTTTAAGGTATATCTTATTTCCCCCTACAGTTTCCCCTTTCAGTCCAACAAATGGCTCTTTCTCTTATAATAACAAATGCAATACAGTACAACAGAGGTAATTAGGCCACAGTTATGAGAGTTATATGGATTAGCGTACATTCCCAATGTCCAGTCCATATGTATTTGACACCCTACTTTAACATTCTACTATCTAACCATCTCCATGAGTTTAAAGTTCTATATCTGACTCAACATTCATACTAACTTGCAACACAATTTTAAAAGTATCTTCTTAGATCTATAACACTCTCTTGACTCCTAAACAGCTCAAAATTTAATTATGAGACTTTATCTATCTGTTCTTCAATCACCTCAGAGACCTGAGAGGGATAAATATATCTGATTTTATAGAAAGTACAGGGCCTGCAGTTTCCCAAACTAAGAAATAACATACCAGTGGCTGCCTGGATAGTTCCCATTTTCTCTCCATACATTACTGCATCGATCTTCAGTCGTTTGGCCCCGTTTCTCTGACAGACATTGATTGTAGAGCAGGGTTATGTAGGACTTACCTACCCTGTCTTGGCAGAGCTAGGCTGTCTACTTACCTGCTTCCAGGTTTTGTCCTTTTTGGACAGCAAAAACTCTGTCTACAGTTGGGGCAAGGGTCTTTTCCTACCAAGAGATAGGCTTGCGACTAATTCAATCATCTCCCACTGGAGATTCTTCGATGCTCATCTTCTACTTGGAGGAGAATAGGGGGTGCTGTCAGGAGTTGATATGTCTTTATATAAAAAAATCTAAAGTTACGAAAACATCTTTGAATGCCATATTCTGCAGATCTCTTGAGGTTTTTGAAGAGGCCCTATCTATCTCTGATATTAGGGTAAGCAGATGTTGCTTGTCTCTTGCCAGTTTATTTCTGATTAGCTTAGAAAGTAACTATAATAGGCTGTCATAGTACCTAACTGAATGACCGGCTTGCATAACCATTAGTTTGCATTTCTTAATTACCCTAAACAGTTTATGACAATTAGTAGTAAAAGGCCGAAACATCACATTTCATTTTTTTTCTTTACCTCCTAACCCTTCCATCCCATTTCTCTGGGGTGGGGTGTCCTTATATAACAATCCCTCATCTCAGTTGAGAGGTCGTATGAGGGCCAAGAGCCTCTTCATTCATTGGAGATCTACGTAGCAGTACCATCAGTGAAAAGTGTCTCGTTGTCTGGGAGAGAGAACTACTAAACAAACAAATCAATAAGCATACAATAGATAAAAAAGACTAAAAAATAGAAAAAAATATAACTAATATATAAAAAATAAAAAAAGAATAAAAATTAAAAATAAGAAGTCTATGTCCAAGTTCCCTTTGGTGTGTTAGTTGTAGTATCGATACCTTCTACTATATAGCTAAAATCCTACTATAAGTGAATAGATGCCATATGTGTCCTTCTGAGTCCGGGTTAGTTCACTCAGGATGAGCTTTTCTAGTTCCATCCATTTGGCTGCAAATTGCATAATTTCATTGTTCCTGATAGCTGAATAATATTCCATTGTATAGATGTAATAGAGTTTTTTGTCCCATTCTTCGGTTGAGGGACATCTGGGTTGTTTCCAGTTTCTAGCTATTACAACTAAGGCTGCTATAAACATAGATGAGGAAACTTCCTTATGATTCTGTGAAGAGGCATTTGGGTGTATACCCAGAAGTGGTATGGCTGGGTCCTGAGGCAGAGCTATTCCAAGTTTTTTAAGATATCGCCAGACTGACCTCCATAGTGGTTGCACAAACCTGCATTACCACCAGCAATGGAGTAGGGTACCCCTTTCTCCACACCTTCGCCAGCATGTGCTGTCATTTGAGTTTTTGATCTTAGCCATTCTGACAGGTGTGAGATGGAATCTCAGAGTCGTCTTGAGTTGAATTTCTCTGAAGATTAAGGATGTTGGGCATTTCTTCAAGTGTCTCTCAGCCATTAGGGATTCCTCCTTTGTGAATTCTCTATTTAGCTCTGTCCCCCATTTTGTGATTGGATTATTTGGTTTCTTTGCATTTAATTTCTTGAGTTCTTTGTAGATTTTGGATATTAGCCCTCTGTCAGATGTGGGGTTGGTGAAGATTTTCTCCCAGTCTGTTGGTTGCCGTTTTGTTCGAATGACAGTGTCCTTTGCCTTACAGAAGCTTTTCAGTTTCATGACGTCCCACTTATTGATTGTTGATCTCAAGTCCTGAGCTGTTGGTGTTCTGTTCAGGAAGTTGTCGCCTGTGCCAATTAGTTCGAGGGTTTTTCCCATTTTATCTTCTAGTAGATTTAGTGTGACAGGCCTTATGTTAAGGTCTTTGATCCACTTGGACTTAAGTTTTGTACAAGGTGATAAGTATGGGTCTAACTTCATTCTTTTACAGATGGACATCCAGTTGGACCATCACCATTTGTTGAAGATGATGTCCTTCTTCCATTGTGCCGTTTTGGCTTCCTTGTCAAAAATTAGGTGGCCCTAAGTGTGTGGGTCTATTTCTGGATCTTCAATTCGATTCCATTGATCTACTGGTCTGTTTCTATACCAATACCATGCTGTTTTTACAACTATTGCTCTGTAGTACAGCTTGAAATCTGGGATGGTAATACCTGCAGATGTTTTTTTATTGTACAGGATTGATTTAGCTATTCTGGGCTTTTTGTTGTTCCATATGAAATTGAGGCTAGCTCTTTCCAAGTCTATAAAAATTGTGTTGGTATTTTGATAGGAATTGCATTGAATCTATATATTGCTTTTGGTAGGATGGCCGTTTTTATTATGTTGATCCTACCTATCCATGAGCATAGAAGATCTTTCCATCTTCTAAAGGCCTCTTCCATTTCTTTCTTCAAGGGCTTGAAGTTCTTGTTGTACAGGTCCTTTACTTGCTTGGTTAGAGTTACCTCCAGGTATTTTATGTTGTTTGCGGCTATTGTGAATGGGGTTGTTTCCCTTATTTCCTCCTCAACCCAATTTTTGTTGTATAAAGAAGGGCTTCTATTTTTTTTTTTTATTTTGTATCCAGCCACTTTACTGAAGGTGTTTATCCACTGTAAGAGTTCTCTGGTTGGATTTTTGGGGTGGCTTATGTATACTATCATATCATATGCAAATAGGGAAAATTTGACTTCTTCGTTTCCGATGTTTATCCCCTTTATCTCCTTTAGCTGTCTTATTGCTCTAGCAAGAACTTCAAGTACTATATTGAAGAGATATGGTGAAAGTGGACATCCTTGTCTTGTCCCTGAGTTTAGAGGAAATGCTTCAAGTTTCTCTCCATTTATTTTGATGTTGGCCACTGGCCTGCTGTATATTGCCTTTATTATTTATAGGTACGGCCCTTGTATACCCGTTCTTTCCAGAACGTTTAGCATGGAGGGGTGTTGGATTTTGTCAAATGCTTTTTCTGCATCTAGCGAGATTATCATGTGTTTTTTTTTTTCTTTCATCTTGTTTATATGGTGAATTACATTGATAGACTTTCATTTGTTGAACCATCCCTGCATTCCTGGGATGAAGCCTACTTGATCACGGTGTATGATACTTTTGATGTGTTCTTGAATTCGTTTGCTAGTATTTTATTAAGTATTTTAGCATCTATGTTCATGAGGGAGATTGGTCTGAAGTTCTCTTTCTTGATGGGTCTTTGTGTGGTTTAGGAATCAGGGTGATTGTGGCCTCATAGAATGAGGTTGGCAATGTTCTTTCAGATTCTATTTTGTGAAAGAGTTTGAAAAGTATTGGAGTTAGCTCCTCTTTGAAGGTCCGGTAGATTCCGGGCTAAAGCCATCTGGCCCTGGGCTTTTTTTGGTTGGGAGATTTTTAATGACTGTTTCGATTTCCTTATGGGTTATAGGGCTGTTTAATCTGCTTATCTGATCTTGATTTAGCTTCAGTAGGTGGAATCTATCAAGAAAATTGTCCATTTCACTTAAGTTTTCACATTTGGTAGAGTATAGGTTTTTAAAGTAGGATCCAAATATTCTCTGGATTTCCTCAATGTCTGTTGTGATCTCTCCCTTTTCATTTCTGATATGTTGATTTGTATTTTCTCCCTCTGTCTCTTAGTTAATTTGGCTAAAGGTCTGTCTATTTTGTTGATTTTCTCGAAGAACCAACTCTTGGTTAAATTGATTCTTTGTATAGTTCTTTTTGTTTCTAAGTTGTTGATTTGAGCCCTAAGTTTGATGATCTCCTGCCTTCTGCTCCTCTTGGGAGTGTTTGCTTCTTTTTTTTCCAATTCACCCAGTTTAGCTGTTAATTCGCTAATATGAGCTGTCACAATTTTCTTTATGAAGGCACTTAATGCTATGAACTTTCCTCGTAGCACAGCTTTCATTGTGTCCCATAGGTTTGGGTATGTTGTGTCTTCATTTTCTTTGGATTTTAAGAAGTCTTTGATTTCTTTCCTTATTTCTTCCCTGACCCAGTGGTCCTCTAGTAAAGAGTTGTTCAATTTCCATGTGAGTGTAGACTTTCTGTTGATTCTTTTGCTATTTAAGTCCAGCTTTATTCCATTGTGGTCTGATAAGATACAAGGGGTTATTTCAATTTTCTTGTATCTGTTGAGGCTATCTTTGTGTCCAACTATATGGTTGATTTTGGAGAAGGTTCCATGAGGTGCTGAGAAGAAGGTGTATTCTTTTGTGTTTGAGTGAATCGTTCTGTAGATATCTGTTAGGTCCATTTGGTTCATGATCTCTGTTAGACTCATTATTTCTCTGATTGGCTTCTGTCTTGATGATCTGTCCATAGTTGTGAGAGGGGTGTTGAAGTCTCCCACTAATAAAGTGTTTGGATCAATGTGCAATTTAAGTTTTAGAAGTGTTTCTTTTATAAATGTAGGTGCCTTTGTATTTGGGGCATAGATATTCAATATTGAGATGACCTCTTTTTGGATATTTCTTTTAATGAGTATGTAATGCCCTTCTATGTCTTTTTTACTAACTTCAATTGGAAGTCTATTTTGTTTGATAGTAGGGTGGCTACTCCAGCTTGTTTCCTGGGTCCATTTGCTTGGAAAACCTTTTCCCAGCCCTTTACTCTGAGGTAGTGTTTATCTTCAATATTGAGGTGTGTTTCTTGTATACAGCAAAAAGATGGGTCTTGTATATGGATCCAGTCTGTAAGTCTGTGTCTTTTTATTGGCGAGTTGAGTCCATTGATATTGATGGATATTAGTGACCAGTGGTTGTTATTTCCCATTATTTTGGTTTAACTGACTGTCTTGTGTTTCTCTTTTGTTTAGTTGCTGTGGAGGTTTCTATTTCCTCTGTTTTCTTGGGTGTAGTTATCTTCTCTGTGTTGTAATTTTCCTTCTAGGATCTTCTGTAGGGTTGGGTTTGTGAGGAGATATTGGTTGAAGTTGATTTTGTCATGGAATAGCTTGTTTTCTCCTTCTGTGTTGATAGAGAGTTTTGCTGGATATAGTAGTCTGGCTGGGCACCTATGTTCTCTCAGGGCTTGTAGGACATCCGTCCAGGCCCTTCTAGCTTTTAAAGTTTCTGAGGAGAAGTCAGGTGTGATTCTGATGGATCTGCCATTGTATGTGACTTGGCCTTTTTCCCTTACAGCTTTTAGTATCCTTTCTTTGTTCTCTACATTTGGAGTTTCTATTATTATGTGGCGAGAGGAGTTTCTTTCCTGATCTAAAATGTTCGGTGTTCTGTAAGCCTCTTGGATTTTTACTGGCACCTCTTTCTTTAGGTTTGGGAAGTTTTCTTCTATGATTTTGTTGAAGATATTTCCTGGACCATGGAGTCGGGAGTCTTCTTTTTCCTCTATGCCTATAATTCTTAGTTTCCGTCTTTTCATTGAGTCCTTGATTTCTTGGATGTTGTTGGTGAGATATTTTTTAGCTTTCTCATTTTGTTTGCATGTTGTACTGATTTCTTCCATCGAATCTTCCATGCCTGAGATCCTGTCTTCCATCTCTTGCATTCTATTTTTCATACTCACATCCGTAGTTCCTGTTCTCTTCTCTTGATTCTTCATTTCCTCTTTTAATTCTGACTGTGTTTTCTTTATTGTTTCCATTTCTATTTTCCTGTCTTGAATGGTAATGTTCGTTTTGTACATTTCCTTCTCCAGTTTGATTGTTTTTGTCTGGAGATCTTTCATTGCTTTATCCTTTTCCTTTTCAAGCTGGGTCACCTTGGCTTGGAGCTCTTTAATGATGTTATCCATTGTTTTGACTTGTAAGATTGTGGCTTCTTTGAATTCCTTCATAGTTTTTAGTTCTTCTTGAAGGGACTTTATCACTTTCCATACTGTATAATTGTCATCATTTTCATGTGTTTCAGTTGTGGTGAGGTGGTTCGGGCTGGACGGAATAGCGTTGCTTTCTTTTGTTGGAGACATTTCGCTCTGTTTTTTTTTTGTTTTGTTTTTTTTGTTTTGTTTTTGTTTTTGTTTTTTTTTTTGTCTCTGGCCTCTGGCCATGTGGAATTTGCTGTCTTCTGGACTTGGGTCCAAAGGGGGCACTGTGGTGTAGGATTCGAGTTGCCTTACTCCACCCCTATAAGGTGAATCATTCAGTCCTGCCTCCCAGGTGGGGACCTAATTAATTCAGGTGGTAGAGCTGTTTACAAGTAAGCTCTGATTCCCTGCAGGAAGGGCCTTTACTAGTACATAAGACCTATATATGACCGTTTCAAATAGCTTGCATTTTTCCCGGGGTTGGTTCCCATAGTGGGTAAGTCTGCAGTTCAGCTGCAGTAGCCTTGCTGCTCCCGCGGCTTGGAAACTGGCCAGTGACGTCACAGACTGCGATCTGTGGTCTGAAGGCACTTTGCAGGGAATCTCCCACTCACCTCCAAGGGTCGCAACCTTTCACTAGATAATTGGATTGGATAGTTTGTGTGAGACCTGGGAGTGCCCAGCAGGGTGGGGATTATCTCTGTGTGGTTTCTGAATCTGCTGCCTGGGTATTAGGTTGGAACTTACCAGGGATTTCTCCTTTTGGGGGGATGGGTTATCTCGATTCCCGGGTCCAGAGGCTTCCTAGCTTGTCTGCGGTTTAGAAGGGGTGTCCTGCCCAGGCATCTTCTGTGGTCCCTGTGTAGCTGGGTGAGATTTAGAAGGGGTCGTGCCCTTTTTACAGCATCCTGGAAAACTTGGCGTCTTGTGATTGTTGACCGTGAAATCATCTTGGATCCTTTTTTCTAATCTTTGTCTGAAGTGTTGCCATGTATATGTTACTAATTATTAATACTCCCCTTCTGTATTAAATTGAATACTATGCTCGTGATTTCAAGAATCAAGAAACCCTTTTTCTGATTTTTAAAAAAAGTTTGTACATCCTACTATTTTCTTTAGACACAACATATCCTTGTTTTTTATGCCTCAGAGAAGATAAGTTACAGATTTTTAATTGACATAGTACTGTTTTTCTCTGGGCCCACCCTCCCCCCATTTCACTCACAACAGAGTGCCAGGAGATGGCAGCCAAACAGGACCAAAGAAGACACAAGAAGACAAGGTTAAGGCCTTATATCAAGGCTGGACAAGACAAACCGATAGGAGGAAAAGAGTGTCAAGGGCAGACAGAGGCATCAGAGGGCCCCACAGTTAGGAGTGCTCCCTAAACACCAAAATAACAGTCATATTGCACCCAGAGAATCTGGTACAAATTCATGCAGACTCCGTGTTTGCTGATTCAGTCTCTGTGAGTCGTGTGAGACCTTCTTAGTTGATTCAGTGGACCATGTTCTTCTCGTGTCTTCCATCCCCTCTGATTCCTTCAATCATTCCTCCTCATGTTCTGTGTAGTTCCCTGATCTCTGAGAGGAGAGACCCGATGGAGACCAATTAATTTAGCCTCTCTTTGCATTACATCTGGCTGTGAGTCTATGTATCTGCTCTCATCTGCTGCTAGAGGAAGCCTCTTTGATGACAACTGGATAACACATCAATCTATGACTATGGTAGTGTATCTTTAAGAATCAGTTCCTTGTTTTTGTTTTGTTTTGCTTTGCTGGTTTTTTTTTTTTTTTTTTTTTTTTGTTTTCGTTTTTTCGAGACAGGGTTTCTCTGTGTAACCCTGGCTGTCCTGGACTCACTTTGTAGACCAGGCTGGCCTCGAACTCACAAAGATCCACCTGCCTCTGCCTCCCGAGTGCTGGGATTAAAGGCGTGCGCCACCACCGCCCGGCTCTTGCTTTGCTGTTTTTAGACTAGTTCTTTTGGTTATACCTTAGGTCTCTGGGTTATCCAGTCTCCAGTGTCTGACTTCCAGACAGTGTCAGTCCTGGACTTTGTCCTGTGGAGTGATTTAACTTCTGCAAGTTAAATCAGATATTGGTTGGTCACTCTGACAAGTTCTATGGCATCATTGTCCCAGCACAATTCTGTCTCTGTCCGTCTTGCTTGCTCATTCACTCTACACACACATACACCCAAAATAAACAAAATGTAAAACAGAGAAAATTAATAGGTGATAAAATTGAACACAAACAAATAAAAGGTAGGGATTTCTGTCTTGTTGGAGAACAGTAGCCATCAGCTCTGGCTACAGGAACACACACATGCATATGGAGATACATAAAGGTAAACCAAAGATATGGAGAAGGAATGCACTAAATTCTCTAAGCACAATAGTTGGAGGAGCTGTGCTATCATCAGCCGAATATGTCCCAGGGGAAAGAACACTACCAGAACTTAGAAAAAGACACCTCAAAGTGATAAAGGGGTCATTGATTTAGATGCCATAAAAATTCTAAACGTTATTATCTTAAGAGCAAATACTGATCAAACCGAAGTACATGATTATAGCTTGATATTTGGATATTCTGCCTTTAGTAATTAGTAGAATAGATATGCAAGATCAGCATAATGTAAAGTGACAAAATTACTGTCATCCACTGTGACCTATGTGACACTAAAAAGAATCTCTAGCCAACATGCACAGGGCACTGAGTCTGCATCAAGTCATACCATAAGCAACATAAGCCCAAGAATTTTTAACAAGATTTAAATTCTATAGAAGTTTAATTTAAGAGAATTGTTTTTTTTCCTTTTCTGACTCCTGCAAAACTGAACCATAAGTAAATAACCAAAAATATGCAGAAAGCCTCAGTACGTAGAAATTAAACAACATTGTTCTAAATAGCTAAGGTCAACAAACCAAAACACAAGGGGAATTAGAAAATCTTTTGGTCTTAATAAAAAAAGTACAAATATAATAGCAAAATTTCTGTAAGATAAAGTAGAGTGAAAGAAAATGTTATAAAATTACATTAGAAGAGTAGAAAAAACTCAGATTAATAACTTAACCTTTAGCATTAAAAAATTAGAAAAACAAAAGTAAATTAAACTTAAAATTAGTAGATAAGATGAAAAATACTTTAAATATACATTTATATAGTCTATTTATGTAGTTATTATAACAGAAGAAAAAACAAATCTTAGATACTGTCTTAGTTACTGTTCTAGTGTTCTATTGCTGTGAAAAGAGTCCATAGCCAAGGCAACTTATAAAAGAGACCACTCAATTGAGAGCTTACTTACAGCTTTAGGGGGTTAGGGACTGATCATAATGGAGACAAATAGGCAGGCAGGCAGACAAGCATAGTGTTGGAACAGTAGCAAAGAGCTTACATCGTACCTGCAAAAGTAGCAAAGAGCTTACATCGTACCTGCAAGAGAGAGAGAGAGAGAGAGAGAGAGAGAGAGAGAGATTGGGCCTGGTATGGGCTTTTGAAACCTCAAAGCCCAAGACAAACTTCCTCCACCAAAGACACACCTCCTAAACGTTCTTAAACTGTCCACCAACTGGGAACCCAACATTCAAGCATATGAACCCTGGGGGCCATTCTCATTCCAGTCACCACACTCATTATGTTACATTTACAGATAGTGACTCTGTTATTTCACACTTCCTTAAGGAGAAATACCAGACAGAATGTGATCAGCAGTGAGTTCTGTCACATATACTCATAAGCTCTGTTGGAGACAAGAGAAGGAAGAAGGGCTCACTAACACAGGCTATAGACTGCGCTTCATTCTGAAATGAAAACCTGATCAAACTGTTCAGTGAAGGGAAGTACATAAAAAACAGTTGGTGTTTTTCAAGACTGAGAAATTGTCTTAATATTTTAAAATAAATTCTGAGACTTGTACATTAATGCAATAAAAGGAATTATAATTATCTAAATTGAGGCAGGAAAGGCTCATAAAATTTAATATGTAGTCATGCTAGAGATAGCAAACTAAACATAGAAAAACTCTTTTAAAAACTCACTTTTCTTTGACTGCTTCATGCACATATATAATATATTCTAGTAACATTCTTCCCTTTATTGTCTCTTCCCTTTCCACCTTCCCCCCCAACCAAGCCTCCATTTCACTCTCATGATTTTGTGTATTTTTTTAATGCTTTGTGATTCATTGTATTTATACTGGTACACTCACATTGTCGTGAGTTTGAAGCCAATACTCTTAATTTGATATCATAAAGACCTGTAGGTTGTCAGCGTTTGCAGCTGTTATTCACTGTGTGAATTTTGTACATGTGAAAAAAAGACAACAAAAAAGGGACTATTAAGTATTTTTTAATAAGAAATAAAGGAGTCATTATTTGCTGATGACATGATTGTACACAAGCAGAATACCTGAAAAAGTCAGAGAAATATGATTACTGTCAATAAGTCTAAAACTTTCTGGATATGAATCAAATATCTTAAAATTAATTGCGTTTCTTCCATATTTGTAAGTTAAATATGAAAGTATATACAGTTTTTATTTATATGAATAATTCTAACTAAGAAGCCATTGAGCTCACTAGAGTAAACAATATATTTTTGAATTTGAAAACCTACACAAATTAAGTGACAGTCAGTATTGAAGATTTTATAATGACTCAATGATAGTTATCCTATTGATATGTAAATTAAATGTTACCTTAAACAACATCCAGTTTAATACCTATTTGATAGAAGACTGGTTAATTTAAAACTCATATAAATACAAATGCTCAAAGATAGCCAAAACATCCTTAAAGGAAGTAGCAACAAGATGGAAGGACTTGGGGATGGAGAGGTGGATCAGAGGTTAAGAGCACTGGCTGTTCATCCAAATGACCCAGGTTTGATGCCCAGTATTTACGGAGCATCTCACAATCATGTATCTCCAGTTCCATAGCTTCTGGTACCTTCCTCTGACCGCAGTGGGCACCAGTCATACATGTCATATATAGACACATATGCAGAGAAAACAGTCTCATACATAAATCAAAAAACTCAACAAGATATTGAGACATGTCAGCTCCTGACAGCACCCCCTATTCTATTCCAAGTAGAGGATGAGCATCTAAAAATCTCCATTTGGAGATGGTTGCATTAGTGCCAAGCCTGTCACTTGGCAAGAAAAATTCCTTGCTGTAACTGTAGACAGCATGTTGTCCAAAAAGGACAAAACTTGGAAGCAGGTAAGTCCACAGCCTAGCTCTGCCAAGGCAGTGTAGGCAAGTCCTTCATAATTCCTGCTTTACAATTAATGTTTATCAGAGAAATGGGGCCAAAAGACTGAAGACTGATGCTGTAATGTATGGAGAGAAATTGGGAACTGTCCTGGCAGCCAGTTGTCTGTCATTTCTTATGTTTGGAAGCTGCTGGCTCTGCAATTACTGTATAATCAGATATATTTATCCTTCTCAGGTCTCTGATGTGGATGAAGACTAGATAGTTATAGTCTCATAGTTAAATTTTGAGTTTTTTAGTATTTAAGAGGGTTTCTGGATTTAAGAAGATGTTTTTAAGATGATGATGCAAGTTAGGATGAGAGCTGTGTTTGATATAGATCTTTAACTCATGGAGATAGATGTGGAGTAGAACGTTAAAAATCAGTTGCCAAATATGTATGGATTGGACATTGAGAATGTAGGCTAAGCCTTAAATTTTTCATAATTGCAGCCTAATTATTTTTGTTGTTTTGTATTGTATTTGTTGTTATAAGAGAAAGATTCATTTGTTGGACTGAAAGGGGGGAGCTGTTGGGGGGAAAGATATACCTTTTTGGTTTCTTGTTTGTTTTTTTTTTCTTTATTTTTTATTTCTTCAAGTACATCTCAATCGCAGTCCCCTCCCTATTCCCCCTCCAGTCACACAGTGCCACCCTCATCCCCATCCTCTTCCCCCTTTTTTTTTTTCTTTAAAGTTTAAGGTATATCTTATTTCCCCCTACAGTTTCCCCTTTCAGTCCAACAAATGGCTCTTTCTCTTATAATAATAAATACAATACAGTACAACAGAGGTAATTAGGTCACAGTTATGAGGGTTATATGGCTTGGCCTACATTCCCAATGTCCAGAACATATGTATTTGGCACCTGACTTTAACATTCTACTATCTAACCATCTCCATGAGTTTAAAATTCTATATCTGACTCAACATTCATACTAACTTGCAACACAATTTGAAAAGTATCTTCTTAGATCTATAACACTCTCTTGACTCCTAAACAACTCAAAATTTAATTATGAGACTCTAGATATCTGTTCTTCAATCACCTCAGAGACCTGAGAGGGATAAATATATCTGATTTTATAGGAAGTACAGGGCCTGCAGCTTCCAAAACTAAGAAATAACATACCAGTGGCTGCCTGTACAGTTCCCATTTTCTCTATATACATTACAGCATCGATCTTCAGTCATTTGGCCCCATTTCTCTGACAGACATTGATTGTAGAGCAGGGGTTATGAAGGACTTACCTACCCTGTCTTGGCAGAGCTAGGTTGTCGACTTCCCTGCTACCAAGTTTTATCCTTTTTGGACAGCAGTCTGTCTGCAGTTGAAGCAAGGAGTTTTTTCATGCCAAGAGATAGACTTGCCACTAATTAAAATCATCTCCCACTGGAGATTCTTCGATGCTCATCTTCTACTTGGAGAAGAATAGGGGGTGCTGTCAGGAGTTGATATGTATTGATATAAAAAAATCTAAAGTTATGAAAACATCTTTGAATGCCATATTCTGCAGATCTCTTGAGGTTTTTGAAGAGGCCATATCTATCCCTTATATTAGGGTAAGCAGATGTTGCTTGTCTCTTAGCAGCTTTATTTCTGATTAGCTTAGAAAATAACTATAATAGGCTAACATAGTACCTAACAGAATGACCGGCTTGCATAACCATTAGTTTGCATTTCTTAATTATCCTAAACAGTTTATGACAATTTGTAGCAAAAGGCCGAAACATCATATTTCATTTTTTTTCTTTACCTCCTAACACTTCCATCCCATTTCTCTGGGTGAGGGTGTCCTTATATAACAGTCCCTTATCTCAGTTGAGAGGTCTTATGAGGGCCAAGAGACTCCTCATTCATTGGGGGGTCTACAAAGCAGTACCATCAGTGAAAAGAGTCTCATTTCCTGGGAGACAGAACTACTAAACAAACAAACCAATAAACATACAATAGATAAAAAGACTAAAAAATAGAAAAAAATATATAAAAAATAAATAAAAATTAAAAATAAAAAGTCTATGTCCAAGTTCCCTTTGGTGTGTTATGTGTAGTATCGATACCTTCTACTATATAGCTAAAATCCTACTATAAGTGAATAGATGCCATATGCGTCATTCTGTGTCTGGGTTAGCTCACTCAAGATGAGCTTTTCTAGTTCCATCCATTTGGTTGCAAATTGCATAATTTCATTGTTCCTGATAGCTGAATAGTATTTCATTGTGTAGATGTACCACAGTTTTTTAACCCATTCTTCACTTGAGGGACATCTGGGTTGTTTCCAGTTTCTAGCTATTACAAATAAGGCTGCTATAAACATAGATGAGGAAACTTCCTTGAGATTCCGTGAAGAGGCATTTGGGTGTATACCCAGAAGTGGTATGGCTGGGTCCTGAGGCAAAACTATTCCAAGTTTTTTAAGATTATCACCAGACTGACCTCCATAGTGGTTGCACAAGCCTGCATTCCCACCAGCAAAGGAGTAGGGTACCCCTTTCTCCACACCTTCGCCAGCATGTGCTGTCATTTGAGCTTTTGATATTAACCATTCTGACAGGTGTGAGATGGAATCTCAGAGTCGTCTTGAGTTGCATTTCTCTGATGATTAAGGATGTTGAGCATTTCTTCAAGTGTCTCTCAGCCATTAGGGATTCCTCCTTTGTGAATTCTCTATTTAGCTCTGTCCCCCATTTTTTGATTGGATTATTTGGTTTCTTGGCATTTAATTTCTTGAGTTCTTTGTAGATTTTGGATATTAGCCCTCTGTCAGATGTGGGGTTGGTGAAGATTTTCTCCCAGTCTTTAGGCTGCGTTTTGTTCGAATGACAATGTCTTTTGCCTTACAGAAGTTTTTCAGTTTCATGAGGTCCCATTTATTGATTGTTGATCTCAGGTCCTGAGCTGTTGGTGTTTTGTTCAGGAAGTTGTCACCTGTGCCAATTAGTTCGAGGGTTTCTACCACTTTTTCTTCTAGTAGATTTAGTGTGACAGGTCTTATGTTAAGGTCTTTGATCCACTTGGACTTAAGTTTTGTACAAGATGATAAGTATGGGTCTAATTTCATTCTTTTACAAGTGGACATCCAGTTGGACCAGCACCATTTGTTGAAGATGCTGTCCTTCTTCCATTGTGCTGTTTTGGCTTCTTTGTCAAAAATTAGGTGGCCATAAGTTTGTGGGGCTATTTCTGGATCTTCAATTCGATTCCATTGATCTCCTGCTCTGTTTCTATACCAATACCATGCTGTTTTTACAACTATTGCTCTGTAGTAAAGCTTGAAATCTGGGATGGTAATACCTCCAGATGTTTTTTTTTTTTATTGTACAGGATTGATTTAGCTATTCTGAGCTTTTTGTTGTTCCATATGAAATCGAGAATAGCTCTTTACAAGTCTACAAAAAATTGTGTTGGTATTTTGATAGGAATTGCATTGAATCTATATATTGCTTTTGGTAGGTTGGCCATTTTTATTATGTTGATCCTACCTGTCCATGAGCATGGGAGATCTTTCCTTCTTCTAAAGGCCTCTTCCATTTCTTTCTTCAAGGGCTTGAAGTTCTTGTTGTTTAGATCCTTTACTTGCTTGGTTAGACTTACCCCCAGATATTTTATGTTTTTTTTTTTTGTGGCTATTGTGAAGGGGGTTGTTTCCCTTATTTCTTTCTAAGCCCATTTGTTTGTTGTATAAAGAAGGGCTTCTGATTTTTTTGAATTAATTTTGTATCCAGCCACTTTGCTGAAGGTGTTTATCAGCTGTAACATTTCTCTGTTGGAATTTTTGGGGTCGCTCATATATACTATCATATCATCTGCAAATAGGGATAATTTGACTTCTTCGTTTACGATGTTTATCCCCTTTATCTCCTTTAGTTGTCTTATAGCTCTAGCAAGAACTTCAAGTACTATATTGAAGAGATATGATGAAAGTGGGCATCCTTGTCTTGTCCCTGATTTTAGAGGAAATGCTTCAAGTTTCTCTCCATTTAATTTGATGTTGGCCACTGGCCTGCTGTATATTGCCTTTATTATTTCTAGGTATGGTCCTTGTATGCCTTTTCTCTCCAGAACTTTTAGTATGGAGGGGTGTTGGATTTTGTCAAATGCTTTTTCTGCATATAGCAAGATTATCATGTGGTTTTTTTCTTTCATCTTGTTTATATGGTGAATGACGTTGATAGACTTTCATATGTTGAACCATCCCTGCATTGCTGGGATGAAGCCTACTTGATCATGGTGTATGATACATTTGATGTGTTCTTGAATTCGGTTTGCTAGTATTTTATTAAGTATTTTTGCATCAATGTTCATGAGGGAGATTGGTCTGAAGTTCTCTTTCTTTGTTGGGTCTTTGTGTGGTTTAAGAATCAGGGTGACTGTGGCCTCCTAGAATGAGTTTGGCAATGTTCTTTCAGATTCTATTTTGTGAAAGAGTTTGAAAAGTATTGGTATTAACTCCTCTTTGAAGGTCCGGTAGAATTCCGTGCTAAAGCCATCTGGCCCTGGGCTTTTTTTGGTTGGGAGATTTTTAATGACTGTTTCTATTTCCTTAGGGGTTATAGGCTGTTTAATCTGTTAACCTGATCTTGATTTACCTTTGGTAGGTGGAATCTATCAAGAAAATTGTCCATTTCAGTTAAGTTTTCAAATTTGGTGGAATATAGATTTTTAAAGTAGGATCCAAATATTCTCTGGATTTCTTCAATGTCTGTTGTTATTTCTCCCTTTTCATTTCTAATTTTGTTGATTTGTATTTTCTCCTTCTGTCTTTTAGTTAATTTGGCTAAGGGTCTGTCTATTTTGTTGATTTTCTTGAAGAATCAACTCTTGGTTTCATTGATTCGTTGTATAGTTCTTTTTGTTTCTAAGTTGTTGATTTCAGCCCTAAGTTTGATGATCTCCTGTCTTCTGCTCCTCTTGGGAGTGTTTGCTTTTTTTTTTTCCAATTCATCCAATTTAGCTGTTAATTCACTAGTAAGAACTGTCACATTTTTTTTTGAAAGTACTTAGTGCTATGAACTTTCCTCGTAGCACAGCTTTCATTGTGTCCCATAGGTTTGGGTGTGTTGTGTCTTCATTTTCGTTGGATTTTAAGAAGTCTTTGATTTCCTTCTTTATTTCTTCCCTGACCCAGTGGTCCTCTAGTAAAGAGTTGTTCAATTTCCATGTGAGTGTAGACTTTCTGTTGATTCTTTTGCTATTGAAGTCCAGCTTTATCCCATGGTGGTCTGATAAGATACAAGGGGTTATTTCAATTTTCTTGTATCTGTTGAGGCTATCTTTGTGTCCAACTATATGGTCGATTTTGGAGAAGGTTCCATGAGGTGCTGAGAAGAAGGTGTATTCTTTTGTGTTTGGGTGTAACGTTCTGTAGTTATCTGTTAGGTCCATTTGGTTCATGATCTCTGTTAAAAACATTATTTCTCTGTTTGGTTTCTGTCTTGATGATCTGTCCATAGTTGTGAGTGGGGTGTTAAGTGTTTGGATCGATGTGTGATTTAAGTTTTAGAAGCGTTTCTTTTATAAATGTAGGTGCCTTTGTATTTGGGGCATAGATGTTTAATATTGAGATATCCTCTTGGTGGATATTTCCTTTAATGAGTATGTAATGCCCTTCTCTGTCTTTTTTATTAACTTCAATTGGAAGTCTATTTTGTTTGATAGTAGGGTGGCTACTCCAGCTTCTTTCCTGGGTCCATTTGCTTGGAAAACCTTTTCCCAGCCCTTTACTCTGAGATAGTGTTTATCTTCAATAGTGAGATGTGTTTTTTGTATACAGCAAAAAGATGGGTCTTGTATATGGATCCAGTCTGTAAGTCTGTGTCTTTTTATTGGCGAGTTGAGTCCATTGATGTTGATGGATATTAGTGACCAGGCGTTGTTTTTTCCCATTATTTTGGTATAGCTGGCTGTCTTGTGTTTCTTTTTGTTTAGTTGCTATGGAGGTTTCTATTTTCTCTGTTTTCCTGGGTGTCGTTATCTTCTCTGTGTTGGAATTTTCCTTCTAGGATCTTCTGTAGGGCTGGGGTTGTGAGGAGATATTGGTTGAAGTTGATTTTGTCATGGAATAGCTTGTTTTCTCCATCTATGTTGATAGAGAGTTTTCTGGGTATAGTAGTCTGGCTGGGCACCTATGTTCTCTCAGGGCTTGTAGGACATCTTTCCAGGCCCTTCTAGCTTTTAAAGTTTCTGAGGAGAAGTCAGGTGTGATTCTGATGGGTCTGCCATTTTATGTGACTTGGCCTGTTTCTCTTATAGCTTTTAATATCCTTTCTTTGTTCTCTACATTTGGAGTTTCTATTATTATGTGGCGAGAGGAGTTTCTTTCCTGATCTAAAATGCTTTGTGTTCTGTAAGCCTCTTGGATTTTTACTGGCATCTCTTTCTTTAAGTTTGGGAAGTTTTCTTCTATAATTTTGTTGAAGATATTTCCTGGACCATGGAGTCGGGAGTCTTCTCTTTCCTCTATGCCTATAATTCTTAGGTTTCATCTTTTCATTGAGTCCTTGATTTCTTGGATGTTGTCTGTGAGAGATTTTTTAGCTTTCTCATTTTCTTTGGATGTTGTACTGATTTCTTCCTTCGAATCTTTCATGCCTGAGATCCTGTCTTCCATCTCTTGCATCCTGTTTTTCATACTCACATCCGTAGTTCCTATTCTCTTCCCTTGATTCTCCATTTCCTCTTTTAACTCTGACTGTGTTTTCTTTATTGTTTCCATTTCTATTTTCATGTCTTGAATGGTATTGTTCGTTTTGTACATTTCCTTCTCCCGTTTGCTTTGTTTTGCCTGGAAATCTTGCATTGCTTTATCCTTTTCTGTTCAAGCTGGGTCACCTTGGCTTGGAGCTCTTTAATGGTGTTATTCATTGTTTTGACTTGTAAAATTGTGGCTTCTTTGAATTCCTTCATAGTTTTAAGTTCTTCTTGAAGGGACTCTATCACTTTCTATAATGTAGAATCGTCATTGTTTTCATGTGTTTCAGTTGTGGTGAGGTGGTTCGGGCTGGACGGAATTATTTTGCTTTCTTTTGTTGGAGACATTTCGCTCTTTTTTTTTTTTTTTTTTGGTCTGGGGCCTCTGGCCATGTGGAATTTTTTGCTCTCTTCTGGACTTGGGTCCAAAGGGGGCGCTTTGGTATAGGATTCGAGTTGCCTTACCCAACCCCTATCAGGTAAGTCATTCAGCCCTGCCTCCCAGGTGGAGACCTAATTAATCCAACTGGTGGAGCTGTGTACAAGTAAGCTCTGGTTCCCTGCCAGAAGGGCCAGTACTATTACAAAAGTCTGATAAAAGACAGTTTCAGATATCTTGCAGTTTGTCTAGGATTGGTTCCTGTAGCAGGTAAATCTGCCGTTCAGCTCCAATAGCCTTGCCACTCCCGTGGCTTGTAAACTGGCCATTTTCATCACAGACTGTGATTTGTAGTCTGAAGGCACTTTGCAGCCGAGCTGAGCTCACTTCCAAGGGTCGCACCTTTCGCCAGATAGTTCAATCGTCTGTGTGAGACCTGGGGGTGCCCAGCAGGGTGGGGATTATCTCTGCGTGTGATCTGAATCTGCCTGCTGAGTATTAGGTTGGAACTTACCGGGAGTCTCTCCTGATGGGGGATGGGTGATCCTGGTTCCCGGGTCCAGCGGCTTCCTTGAGTGTCTGAGAGTGGGAAGGAGCGTCCTGCTCAGGGATCCTCCATGGTCCCTGGGTAGCTGGGTGAGATTTAGAAGGGTTGTGCCCTTTGTACAGCGTCCTGCAACACTTGCCGTCTTGTGACTGTTAACCCCGAAATCAAAATATGTCCGTGCAGGCCGCTGCCATTTTGGATCCCCCCGTAAAAGATATACCTTAAACTTAAAGATAAAGAAAGCAGATGGGGAGGGGAGGGGGAAGAGGATAGGAGGGTGGGACATGAGTAGGGAGTAGGGAGGGGATTGTGATTGAGATGTAACTTGAAGAAATTAAAAAAAACTAAACAAATAATAATAATATATTTTAAGAAGATAAAATGATTGATTTTTTTCATTTCTAAAAAATGTCATAAGCTTCTTAGCAAGTCAAGGTTCTTGAGAAGAACCTACAACTGACACATTATTAAATCAGCAGCATAACCCCTAAATAGATACTAAATATTTATCCTTATGCCTACAGATAGGTACAGTCCTCACCTAACATCATGGAAACCTCTCTTTGCAAAAATAAAAACAAACCAAAACAAAATGTCAAAACAAAACAAAACCCAACAATGACAACAAAACCAAACAAAAAAAGCAGAGACTCTTGTAGAACACCACCATCAATCTCAAGGCAGAGTTGAGTTGAGTTGTGAAGTCCAATCACATGAGATTCATCTACAAAATACTCTCACCACTTGAGACTCAAGGATCATTGTGGAAGAAGAGGCAGAAATATGGTAAGAGCCAGAAAATTGGGAACTTTGATGTGAGATTGTGATTCCTAGACATATCAGAAGCTACACATGTAAAGTATCATTAACATGAAGGCCCATATATAATCTGTACAAGGACAACAACACCAGACATGCTAAAATGGACAGGGGAAACCTATGGAGTCTCAGTTCTAGACAAGCAACTATAGGCAACTGAGGAATGCTGAGAATGGGAGAAATAACCTGACCCAGGAAAGAGCACACCAACTGATTATCAAACTGTCAACCATGAAATATACATATCAGTAACATTATAGAGGCTGAGCAGACTGTATCATGTATTTAGGACTATATATGTGTATATATATATATATGTAATAATATATGTATATACATATATAAATACATATATATGTGATAACAATTAATGAAAAGAAAACAGACCATGATTTTGATAGAGAGCAAAGTAGATGTATGGAAGGCTTTGGGGGCAGAAAAGGGAAGGGGGAAATGATGTAATTATATTATAATAAAAATAATAAAATACTTTTAAAGGCATATTACCTCAAGAATATAAAAGTTCAATTCACATGATTTTATAGATGCAGAAACAGACCTTACATTTAGCTTGTAGTTTTTAAAAACCCATCTCTTCAGAGCAACATTAAAATAAGATTTTCTTAAAAAATTTTCTTTTCTTTCTTTTTTAACAAATTTATTTAATTATTGCTTCAGGTTACATCTACATTATATTGTCCTCTTTCCCCCCTTCCCAGCCCCGCCCTCCTACCCTCTACTGCCTCACCCTTCCATCCCAGTCCTCTGGAGTGGAGTGTCCCTACATAACAGTCTCCTGCCCCAGTTCAGAAGATATATGAGGGCCAAGAGCTTCCACATACCCTGTAGGACTACAAGGCACTACCACCAGGGAAAAGTGTCTCAATGACAGGGACAGAAAACAAACAAACAAGCAACAACAATAACAACAAAAAAAGGTCTATGTCCATGTTCCCTTTGGTGTGTTGGTTGTAGTATAGATATCCTGTACTATATAGCTAAAATCTGACTATAAAGAATTGTGTTGGTATTTTGATAGGAATTGCATTGAATCTACATATTGCTTTTGGTAGGATGGCCATTTTTGTTATGTTGATCCTACCTATCCATGAGCATGGGAGATTTTTCCATCTTCTGAAGGCCTCTTCCATTTCTCTCTTCAAGGGCTTCAAGTTCTTGTTGTACAGGTCCTTTACTTGCTTGGTTAGAGTTCCCCCAGGTATTTTATATTGCTTGTGGCTATTTTGTTGGGAGTTGTTTCCCTTATTTCTTTCTGAGCCCATTTGTTTGTTGTATAAAGAAGGGTTTCTGATTTTTTTGAATTGATTTTGTATCCAGCCACCTTGTTGAAGGTGTTTATCAGCTGTAAGAGTTCTCTGGTGGAATTTTTGGGGTCGCTTATGTATACTATCATATCGTCTGCAAATAGGGATAATTTGACTTCTTCGTTTCTGATGTTTATCCCCTTGATGTCCTTTAGTTTTCTTATTGCTCTAGCAAGAACTTCAAGTACTATATTGAAGAGATATGGTGAAAGTGGACATCCTTGTCTTGTCCCTGAGTTTAGAGGAAATGCTTCAAGTTTCTCTCCATTTAATTTGATGTTGGCCACTGGCTTCCTGTATATTGCTTTATTATTTCTGCGTATGGTCTTTGTATGCCCATTCTCTCCAGAACGTTTAGAATGAAGGTTGTTGGATTTTGTCAAATGCTTTTTCTGCATCTAGAGATATTATCATATGGTTTTTTTTCTTTCATCTTGTTTATATGGTGAATTACATTGACAGACTTTTGTATGTTGAATCATCTCTGCATTCCTGGGATGAAGTTAACTTGATCATGGTGTATGATACTTTTGATGTGTTCTTGAATTCAGTTTGCTAGTATTTTATTAAGTACATTTGCATCTATGTTCATGAGGGAGATTGGTCTGAAGTTCTCTTTCTTTGTTGGGTCTTTGTGTGGTTTAGGAATCAGGGTGACAGTGGCCTCATAGAATGAATTTGTCAGTTGTATTGGAGCTTCATATTGTAGAGAGAAAATTTTGGTCATTTCTTTAAGTATGCATAAAATTATGTTCAATTCAGGTCTATATCTAAATACAAGCACAAAATAATAAAACTTCTAGAATGTGTTCTTGCGGGTCTCAGAACAGGTCTTTTATATAATTTCTTTTCTTTGAAATGTGATGGACTTCATCTTATTCATTTGCATATTACTTAAAAATGAAAATCAACTCCCTTATATTTTTCATATGTGAAATAAAAGAGAGTTTTACTGTTTCCTCAAGTATATATAAGCACATATTCATGATATTAGAGATAGGGAAGATTTTTTTAATAGGACACACACACAAAAATTCATAAACCATTAAATAAAATTATCTATGGGATTTTAAACTAAAGAACTCTTTCTTACCAAAAGGCATCATTAAGAGAAGAAATATGGAATCCACAGCTTGGTTACATACTTGAAAACACTCCTACACAGGGTAAATGTGTCACATATTCATTTATTAAAAATAAAACAATACAATTCAAAGGAAATTACTCAAAACATTGGACAGGTAATTTACATAAGATCAACATTAAATTTGTTTCATAGTATGAGGGACATACAAATTACGGCAGCTAAACCCTACCATATTTCTCCTAGAAATACTAAAAATAAATGTCTAGAGATTTTTCAACTTGACTATTAGGATAAAACTATATTCATGGTCTTGCATATTATTACAACCTTTATAATTCTTTGGACACATTACACAGACTTGAAACTGCCATGCTTTTAAAAGTTCATCATATACTTGCCTGGCAGGAGTACCAAAAAGATAAGAATAGGAGAATGTTTTTAATTACCAATAGCCCTAAAACGAAGTACTGATCAATGGTTAAAAAGAAAAAGTGAATGAAGCTTAAATGTGAATGTAGGAACTCTTGTCAAAAACATGAAAAATACGGAAACTGTAACTTCAGAGCAAGGCAGAAGTGTCACTCTAACTCCAGATGGTCTAAGGAGAAACTCTAGAGAAATGTGAAGAAATAAATTAATTAATCTAAAATAATATCAGTCATGGATTATTTTTGAAATATAATCTTTATAAAGGATATATTAATGGGCCCAAATCCATTACTAGTTTAAATAAGTTGTCTTCATATTAACATCTTTAAACAAATAGAAAAGGCATCATTCTAAACCTTAGTTTTATTTAAAGTGTATTTTTTCCATATAAATGCATGTGACTAAACTTTTGACTGGAATATCTTTTTCATTGTATTAGGTTATTTCAACTTATTTAAATGATTTATTTTTAAGGTATTCATTTACATATTTCCTCTTTCGGTTTTTAAAAGACTTTCATAGCATAGATACATCTGAACGATTAAGAGTTTTAACAATTGCTATTATTTTACACACATACATTATTAGAACCTGGTCCATCTTCACGGATGTTAAAAATGTGAGGCCATCAAGGTTGCAGAACTGAGAAAAGTATTTATGCTGAAGTGGAAGATCTTACTGGCTCACTCAATGGTTGACAATGTTGGAGGCCTGTCTGCTGTCATGGAACCTTCTCAGTTGTACATGCTAAGGATGTTCATGTTCTCCAAGGAGGGTGTTCATTGTACCTTTACATCATCGTGATCACTTGGGAATTTTATTTCTCTACAAATTCAACTGACACCATTCAAAATTAAAAACATAAAATAGTTCCCACCTAATTTCCAGAACATTTTTGCCCCACCCTTTCACATAGTTTATATCTTTCACTGTTTCTGGACAACATGGATTTCATATTTATTTTTCCTTGTCCTTAAGAACAATTTTACATACATGTGTTTCCTTAAAGAATTCATTATGCAGATTATCTTATTTTTGAGCTTTAAGAAGACATTAACTGAATCATATTTTTATAGAATTTTGTGTGACTTTTTAAATCAAAATGACCATTTTGAGATGTTAATCCATGTTGTTTAGTGTAAGCTTGTTATTATATAAAAGTAAGCTATATGTATGTGTTCAAATTTATTTAGTACTTCTGTTAATAAAAGTGTGGCTTGTATATTTTTTCATATCATAAAAGTGATGTTGTAAATATATACATACATATACACACACTTTTTTCCCCATGTTTTCAGTGCTGAGGTTTGAAATGAGTGCCTTGCTCAAGCTAGGAATTTCTCTATCACTTAGCCATATCCCCATATGGTATGCCTGTTCATTGATAAATGTGTCATGATTCCTACTGATTCACATCAATTATGTGAAATGACATCACAAAAATTACCATTATCAGTTGTTCAAAGTGAAAGAAATAGAACTGTACAGTTAAAATTTAAGGACAGAGAGAATTCACTCTTTCTCAAAGGATAACAATGATTCCTTCAAAGATAAAAAGCTAAAATGGTAGATTGTGCAACCACAGAAACCAACATGCCAGTTAAAATTAAAATAAAGGGCTGCCAAGATTTCCGTGTGTGTGTGTGTGTGTGTGTGTGTGTGTGTGTGTGTGTGTGTGTAACATCACAAGCAACAATAAATAAAATTTTTAGAGAAGAAAAGGTTATGGTGTACTCAGCTCTCAACAAGACATCTACATACTACCTCATCATCTCAAGACTCAGAGGTCATTGCCAAATAATGACTAGATGAATTTTAAAGCCAGAGGTAGTAGACATCTAGAACAAAGCCTTGTTTGCCAGATATGACAGAGCAGTTGAGCACTCAAATCAGCTGTGACTGTTAAACAAGGAAACCCACACAAGGAACTACAGCACAGATGGTAGAGGGGCTTTTGAAATTCCCCTTCTGAGGAGTTGCTGGCATTTGATGACTTCTGGGGGAAAGATTGTCATGTGACCCCTATGAAGCTATACATGTTCTAGAAGATAATCCTACAACAATGCAGATATTGAAAGCCTTAAATATATTTATAACTATCCTGCAATCAACATACCCAAAGAAGCAGGAACTGGACTTTGTTACCTATTAGTGGGACACTTCACCATAGTGGAGCTGCCATGTTGGCCCCCAGTGCAAGAGGAAGCTCTTAGCCTTCATGTGACTGATGAACTGGGCAGGCTGATATGTGGAGGCACCCCTCACTGGAGGAGCAGGATAGGTGGCAGAGAGGATGAAGGGTGGGAGGATGGGAAGAGGAGAGGTGGAGGGAGGGGGGGCTGTGATGGAAATATAACTTTAATTAATGAATAAATGTTTAAAAATGTTTAATGAAAAGATGGATGTGTCTCAAGGGCTAGGATGGAGGCAAGCAGTAGCATTCACAGGGATCTAGATTCAACCCTCCAGGCACACACAAAATGCTAAAGTTAGGAATACCTCATTATGTAGCAATTCCATTCCCAGACATATCTAAGCAGGAACTCAAAGAAAAAAATTTGCACACCAATGTTTACTGTAGCATTATTTTCGTCAGCCAAACAATTAGAAAACTTCAAACGTTCATAAACAGATGAATGGACAAAATGTAATGTTGAACTGGGATGTTGTAAAATTTTTCAATTAATTTAATTTAATAAAGGAAGGAGATCTTGTCAAATATTACAATGTTGCTAGTGTCTTGAAGAACTGGTAAATGAGATTAGAACACAAAAGAATAATACTGTATGAGTCCATTAACATGTGATAACCCACACCTTCCAATTTGTAGAGATAGTCAATAGAATATTGGTTGTAAAGAGAGAGGGAGGAAAGAATGATTTTTTTTTCATGTCTTGTATGGACGCAGGTTTTAGCTTTGATATAAAATCCTATTAGAAGTTGGTGCCATGAAAAAACAAACAAACAAGAATTGTGTTAGAAGTAGATAGCAGGAATGAATGGTCTACCATGAATACATTCTGACCTATACACCTAAAATTGGTTAGACCATTCAATTTTACCTTATACGTATTTTATCACAACAAAGATAAAAATTCTATAATAATCAAAAAGTCTAATTTTCTGTGATATTTGTAAATAGAAATTTTTGTTTGTTTTTTACTTTTGTTAAAAGGCATTTATAAATATTAATATGATTTATCTAAAAGGTATAAGCAATATCTAGAGAGAGAGCTCAAATGTTAAAAACACTGGTTGCTCTTGTAGAAGACCAAGGTGTGATTCCCAGCACCCACATGCAACACTCACATCCACCTGTCACTCCAGTTCCAAAGGATATGATGCCCTCTACTGGCTTTTGCAAGGTACCAAGAATGTACATGGTACACAGAAAATGCAGAAAGAAGCCCTTACAAATAAAAATGAACAATAATAGCACTAAGAAAAAGATAATCAAATCTATGTGTTTGTCAAAATATGGCATAATTCCTTATAAGGTACCATGATGTGTTAGCCAAGGGAATTACTAGTGAAATTTACATACTTATAACCAGATTATAAGCTATAGGCCAAAGAGTATATCAATTAGGTATTTCTTGTCTATTACTTTCGATTAGATAAGTACATAGTGCTTTAGGAACATAGTGTCATAGTGAACATAGTGAAAAAAATTAATTCTCTTGCAAGTAACACAACCTCAATGAAAGAGACTAGAGCCCATTTCTTGTCCTGCTAGTATATTTCTGACTTCTACACTGTAAAAGGCAGAAATCATTTTCTTTATGGGGGCATTGGATATTTACCTTTTAAATTGGGGACCCAAGTCATTAAACTTGATTGATTTTTCCCCAAGTAGAGTATGATTTGGGGTGGTCTGTCAATGTTCCATGTTCCTCTGTGTCTCATTAGATAATTTATTGCCCTCATTCCATCTGTAACTCTTCACCCCAGACTGGTCAACATGTGTATCAAAGAGCTTGTTTGTTCTTCTTTGTGAAGCATTAATGAAATTACTAAATAGAACCAAACAGAACCAAGACATCTTCAGCAGCCTATCAGATCCCAGCACTACATGAAAAATAGAAACGTAGTATAATTATGTGCTTAGAGTTCTCCATCCATTTGAATTCAAACTATTCAATGATACTTGATGATGGGCAATTAGAATTAATGCTTTTAATTGCATTTATCAATGTTGTCATCTCCAATCTCCTTTAATGTAATAAATTTCCCAGAGTAGGGTTCTGGGAAGTGACAGTAAAGGATGAGAGGAAATGAATCAAAAGGCCACCATGACTCAAGGTTAACTAAGTCCACTTTGGAGACTGGAAACCTTTAAGGAGTAGAGGTCTCATGTACGATTGGCTTTATTATGACAAATATCATGATACCATGCTTTATATAGACTTAGTAAATTTTAATTTCATTTGGAAAGCAAACACTCCTTTCTTATTGATTGTTTACCATCATATTTTTTGAAAAACATGCAATAGATATAAAGTTGTAATTCATACTTTAAAGAACTTGCTTTTAATCACTTAAAATATTCTGTGTATTTCCTAGTAATTTAAGTCAGTCTTATTTTCATCATTTTGTGCTATTCATTTCTTAATTAACATGCCCCTATTGGGCTGAGGCCATTTTAAGCTTTTTACAAATATCATATATCCCAAGCTTTGAAAGAAATACATTTAATAGAGCTGAATTATGAAAAGCTTTGTTTTAAGTTGAGAATTGTGTGGAATACATTAAAAAATGATTCCAGGGGGCTGAGAAAATGGCTCAATCACAAAATCCTTGTCATATAAGTGCAAGAATTGAAGTTTGTATATTTAGCACTTATATAAAAGACTGGCATCGTGACATGTTTCTGTCACCCTAGTATCAGAGACAGACACAGCCTCAGTTAAGCCCATATAGGCAATAATTGTGTGCTGGCTGCAGTTAGAAATTCTGTCTCAAAAACCTGATATGAAGAACAATAGAGGAAAACATTGGCTGTTGGTCTATGACCTTCTCCTGAACATGTATAACAAATAGTGTGTGTACACTATTTGTGGTGCTTAAAAGGAATATGTATTGATATACATAAAGAATTCCACAACCTGGTATAAGACAAGCCAGTATGAGACATCATAGTACACTTGTTAACCAATAATGCTATGCATACCTTCAATAGCACAAAACAACTGGGCCTTTTGCACTGCACTAATGGCAATAAAACGACACAGTCACTGAGAATAAGTTTTGCCATTCTTATAAGTTTAGATAGACATTTAATAGGTCATGTGTAATCCCACTGCTGATTACTTAAAAGAAAGTGAAGCATATGTACGTAAGAACAACAACAAAAGATCCTGCATACACACCATCACAGAAACATAGTCACTAGACCATGAGACAACAGAAATGACTATATAAGCCTCACTTTCTATTTGGTGTCAGTGTCCTATAGATCTGTTGTTCTAGTGACTATTAATCTACTCAGATATGACAATAATGGATATTTTTGTATCCACTTACATATATTATCATATTACCTGGAAATAGGGATACTTTGACTTCTTCCTTTCCAATTTGTGTCCCCTTGATCTCCTTTAGTGTATATGTCTTTATTATTTCTAGGTATGGTCCTTGTATGCTTGCTCTTTCAGGACTTTTAGCATGAAAAGGTGTTTGATTTTGTTAAATGCGTTTTCAGCATCTAGTGAGATAATCATGTGTGTGTGTTTTTTTCTTTCAGCTTGTTTATATGGTGTATTACGTTGGTGGATTTTCATATGTTGAACCACCCCTGCATTCCTTGGATGAAGCATACTTGATCATGGTGTATGATATTTTGATGTGTTCTTGGATTCAGTTTACAAGTATTTTATTGAATATTTTTTAATAATTTATTTTTTATTTCTTCAAGTTACATATCAATCACAATCCCCTCCCTACTCCCCCCTCCAGTCTCATCCTTCCACCCTCCACCCCCTCAACCCCCCATCCTTTTTTTTTTTTAGTTTAAGGTATTTCTTTTTCCCCCCAACAGCTCTCCCTTTCAGTCCAAAAAATGGTTCTTTTTCTTATAACTATAAATACAATACAAAACAACAGAAATAAATAGGCCACAATTATAGGAGTTATATGGCTTAGCATACATTCCCAATGTCCATTCCATATGTATTTGGCACCTGACTTTAATATTCTACTATCTAACCATCTCCATGAGTTTAAAGTTCTATATCTAACTCAGCTTTCATACTAACTTGCCTCACAATTTTAAAAATATCTTCTTAGATCCAGAACACAGCCACCTAAAAGCACACCTGAAAGAGCTAGAACAAAAAGAAGCAAAAACTCCCAAGAGGAGCAGATGAGAGGAAATTATCAAACTCAGGGCTGAAATCAACAGCTTCGAAACAAAAGAACAATACAAAGAATCGACAAAACCAAGAGCTGGGTTCTTTGAGAAAATCAACAAAATAGACAAGCCCTTAGCTAAACTAACTAAAAGGCAGAGGGAAAATACCCAAAACAACAAAATCAGAAATGAAAAGGGGGAAATAACAACAGACATTATTGAATATTTTTGTGTCTACATTCAGGAGGGGAATTGGTCTGAAATTCTCTTTCTTTGTTGGTCTTTGTGTGGTTTAAGTATCCGGGTGACTGTAGCCTCATAGAATGAGTTTGGTAGTGTTTCTTCTGTTTCTATTTTATGGAAGAGTTTGACATGTATTGATCCCAAAAATTCCACCACAGAACTCCTACAACTGATAAACACCTTCAGCAAGGTGCCTGGATACAAAATTAATTTAAATAAATTGGTAGCCCTTCTTTATGCAAAAAATAAATGGACTGAGAAAGAAATCAGGGAAATGACACTCTTCACAATAGCCACAAACAATACAAAAATACCTGGGGATAACGCTAACCAAACAAGTGAAAGACCTGTATGACAAGAACTTCAAGTCCTTGAAGAAAGAAGTTGAAGAAGACATCAGAAGATGAAAAGATCTCCCATGGTCATGGATAGGTAGTATCAACATAATAAAAGTGGCTCTCTTACTAAAAGAAATATACACATTCAATGAAATTCCTATCAAAATACCAATAAAACTTTTTACAGACCTTGAAAGAACAATTCTCAACTTCATATGGAATAACAAAAAAACCAGAATAGCTAAATCAATCCTGTATAATAAAAAAATATCTGGAGGTATCACCATCCCTGATTTCAAGCTGTATTGCAGAGCAATAGTAATAAAAACAGCATGGTACTGGCATAGAAATAGGTTGATCACTGGAATCAAATTGGAGATTCAGAAATAAACCCACACACCTATGGTCACTTAATTCTTTGACAAAGAAACCAAAAACCATACAATGGAAAAAGGAAAACATCCTCAGCAAATGGTGCTGTCACTAGAACAAAATGGCAACCTACAGATTGGGGAAAGATCTTTGCCAATCCCACATCTGACAGAGGGCTAATATCCAAGATTTATAAAGAACTCAAGACATTAAACAGTAACAAACCAAGTAAACCAATCAAAAATGGGGCACAGAGTTAAACCCAAAATTCACAAGAGAGGAATCCAGAATGGCCAAGAATCACTTGAAGAAATGCTCAACATCCTTAATCATCAGAGAAATGCAACTCAAGACGACTCTGAGATCCCATCTCACACCAGTCAAATGCCTAAGATCGAAAACTCAAATGACAGCACATGCTGGGAGTTGTGGAGAAAAGGGGAACACCCTGCATTGCTGGTGGAAGTGCAAACTTCTACAACTACTATGGAAATATCTTAGAATATTTGAAATAGCTCTACCTCAAGACCCAGCCATATCACTCCTAGGTATACAGCCAAATGATTCTTCACCAATCCACAAGGATGTTTCCTCATCTATGTTCATAGCAGCCTTACTTGTAATAGCTAGAAACTAGAAACAACCCAGATGTCCCTCAACCGAAGAATGGATTAAAAAACTGTGGTACATCTACACAATGGAATATTACTCAGCTATCAGAAACAAGGAAATCAGGCAATTTGCAGCCAAATGGATGGAACTAGAGAAACTCATTCTGAGTGAGCTAACCCAGACTCAGAAGGATGCACATGGCATCCATTCACTTATAACTGGATTTTAGCCATATAGTACAGGATAACTATCCTACAATCAGCAGACTGAAAGGAACTGGAACACAGACTTTGTTACTTGTTAGTGGGATGCTTTGCCCTAGTGAAGCTGCCAAATAGGGCCCCAGTGCAAGAGGAAGCTCTTAGCCCTCATATGGCTGCTGAACTGAAGGGGTGTGACATGTAAGTGACCCCACACAGGAGAAATAGAATAGATGGGAGAAGGGGAGAGGGTGGGAGGGTGGGACCAGGAGGGCTGGAGAGAGGGCACTGTGATGGAGATGTAATTTGAAGTAATAAACTTTAAAAACAAACAATACTGGATAATACTGAGCTAGAGGAAACCTCTGTTCTCTCTCTCTCTCTCTCTCTCTCTCTCTCTCTCTCTGTGTGTGTGTGTGTGTGTGTGTGTGTGTGTGTGTGTGTGTGTGTGTGTGT
>CAJQZJ010031998.1:7930579-7944129 GCA_907164525.1 Lophiomys imhausi | reverse complement strand
TGTGTGTGTGTGTGTGTGTGTGTGTGTGTGTGTGTGTGTGTGTGTGTCCTCTCTCTTCCTGACTATTTCTCATGTAGCCTGGGACATCTTTAAATTAATCATGTAGCAGAAGGTGACCTTGAACTCCTGATTCCCTGCTTTGACCTTCCAAATGCTAAGATTATAGACTTGCATCATCAGTCCTAGCATTAGTGGCATTTGAATATGTTTAACTTCAATAATGTCTAACTTTTAAACTTAATGCTTACTGATTTTACTGTTCCTTCTAAACTGTGTTTCCCTAATACAGAGTCATGGAGATGTTTTTCTGTTATTGTTTGAGATTTCACATTAAGATATGTGATTAACTTATAGATGATCAATAAATTTTGTTCTCTCAAATGAATCCAGTTGTTTCAGCACTGTATTTTGAAAACACTGTTCTATATTCACTCAAATGTACTAAAAAAAAAAAAGACAACAACAATAATGGATGCTTTTGAGTATATTCCTTGATTCTTTTTTTAGGTACTAGGAATTTAACCTAGGAATTCTCACATGCTAGGCAAACATTCTATCCCTGATCTATATACCCAGCCCTTATTCTTGACTTCTTTTCTTATCATTTTTTAGAGACAGGATATCACTAAGTGTCACTTGGCTTCACTTTGTAGCTGAGATAGACTCTAACTTGCAATCTTCTTACCTCAGTCTCCTAAGCAGGGGTTACAGACCCACATCATCAGGTTTGGCTAATTATTCTGCATTGTTTATGAAGTAGTACTTTACTACCCTAAAGTAAATCTAGAAACCAGGCAATGTAGGTCCTCTATAAATATTCTTTCAAAAATTGCTTCTATTGTCATAAGTCCTTTGTATTTCCATGAAAGTGTTAAAGTGAGATTGCTGATACCTCCTTCACACACCAAGAAAACACTGCTTAACTTTCAGACTAGAATTATATTGAATCCATATACAATAGTAGAGATTTGAAATCTTAAAAGTACTAGATGTTTTTACATGCATGAACTAGACATACCTATCTATCTCTATCTATCTCAGTCAGTAGTTTCTTTAATCAGCATTTTATAGTTTACAAGCATTTTTAGTATGAAAACATTTTATCTATTTTGTTCACTTCATTCCCAGATTATCTCAACAAATACTTAGGTAGTTAACATATTTGATTATATTTGTATTTTTGGTATTGACTTACATAAACATACCATTAACGATTTTATACATTGCCATTAAGTAATGGCTAGTCTTGATGAATTTACTGATTTTTCTTAATGTAGTCTTCCCGTTCACTTCAAGTAATATACCTAATTATGATGGATATTTTTTTCAAATTTAAGATTATCATCCTATTACTTTAAAATTAGTATTTCCATACTTGCAATTTTTTCCTTTATTTTTTATTTCTTCAAGTTACTTCTCAATCGCATTCCCCTCCCTATTTCCTGCTCCAGTCCCACCCTCCTAACCTCATCCCCATCCTCTTTCCTTTTTTTTTTCTTTTAAGTTTAAGGTATATCTTATTTACCCCTACAGTTTCCCCTTTCAGTAAAACAAATGGCTATTTTTCTTATAATAATAAATACAATACAAAACAAAAGAGGTAATTAGGCCACAGTTATGAGGGTTATATGGCTTAGCCTACATTCCCAATGTCCAGTCCATATGTATTTGGTACCTGACTTTAACATTCTACTATCTAACCATCTCCATGAGTTTAAAGTTCTATATCTGACTCAACATTCATACTAACTTGCAACACAATTTGAAAAGTATCTTCTTAGACCTATAACACACTCTTGACTCCTAAACAACTCAAAATTTAATTATGAGACTCTAGATATCTGTGCTTCAACCACCTCAGAGACCTGAGAGGAATAAATATATCTGATTTTATAGGAAGTACAGGGCCTGCAGCTTCCAAAACTAAGAAATGACATACCAGTGGCTGCCTGGACAGTACCCATTTTCTCTCCATACATTACAGCATCGATCTTCAGTCATTTGGCGCCGTTTCTCTTACAGACATTGATTGTAGAGCAGGGGTTATGAAGGACTTACCTACCCTGTCTTGGCAGAGCTAGGTTGTCGACTTACCTGCTTCCAGGTTTTGTCCTTTTTGGACAGCATTCTGTCTACAGTTGGAGCAAGGGGCTTTTTCTACCAAGAGATAGGCTTGCGAATAATTCAATCATCTCCCACTGGAGATTCTTCGATGCTCATCTTCTACTTGGGGTAGAATAGGGGGTGCTGTCAGGAGTTGATATGTCTTGATATAAAAAAATCTAAAGTTAAGAAAACATCTTTGAATGCCATATTCTGCAGATCTCTTGAGGTTTTTGAAGAGGCCCTATCTATCTCTTATATTAGAGTAAGCAGATGTTGCTTGTCTCTTAGCAGCTTTATTTCTGATTAGCTTAGAAAATAACTATAATAGGCTGTCATAGTACCTAACAGAATGACTGGCTTGCATAACCATTAGTTTGCATTTCTTAATTATCCTAAACAGTTTATGACAATTAGTAGTAAAAGGCCGAAACATCACATTTCATTTTTTTTCTTTACCTCCTAACCTTTCCATCCCATTTCTCTGGGGTGGGGTGTCCTTATATAACAGTCCCTTATCTCAGTTGAGAGGTCATATGAGGGCCAAGAGCTTCCTCATTCATTGGGGGTCTACGAAGCAGTACCATTAGTGAAAACTGTCTCATTTCCCGGGAGAGGGAACTACTAAACAAGCAAACCAATAATCAGACAAATAGATAAAAAAGACTAAAAAATAGAAAAAAATTTTAAAAATATAAAAAATAAATAAAAATTAAAAATAAAAAGTCTATATCCAAGTTCCCTTTGGTGTGTTAGTTGTACTATTGATACTTTCTACTATATAGCTAAAATCCTACTATAAGTGAATAGATGCCATATGCGTCATTCTGACTCTGGGTTAGCTCACTCAGGATGAGCTTTTCTAGTTCCATCCATTTGGCTGCAAATTGCATAATTTCATTGTGCCTGATAGCTGAATAGTATTCCATTGTGTAGATGTACCACAGTTTTTTAACCCATTCTTCAGTTGAGGGACATCTGGGTTGTTTCCAGTTTCTAGCTATTACAAATAAGGCTTCTATAAACATAGATAAGGAAACTTCCTTGAGATTCCGTGAAGAGGCATTTGGGTGTATACGCAGAAGTGGTATGGCTGGGTCCTGAGGCAAAGCTATTCCAAGTTTTCTAAGATATTGCCAGACTGACCTCCATAGTGGTTGCACAAGCCTGCATTCACACCAGCAACGGAGTAGGGTACCCATTTCTGCACACCCTGGCCAGCATGTGCTGTCGTTTGAGTTTTGATATTAGCCATTCTGACAGGTGTGAGATGGAATCTCAGAGTCGTCTTGAGTTGCAATTCTCTGATGATTAAGGATGTTGAGCATTTCTTCAAGTGTCTCTCAGCACTTAGGGATTCCTCCTTTGTGAGTTCTCTATTTAGCTCCATCTCCCATTTTTTGATTGGATTATTTGGTTTCTTGGCATTTAATTTCTTGAGTTCTTTGTAGATTTTGGATATTAGAACTCTGTCAGATGTGGGGTTGGTGAAGATTTTCTCCCAGTCTGTAGGCTGCCGTTTTGTTCGAATGACAGTGTCTTTTGCCTTACAGAAGCTTTTCAGTTTCATGAGGTCCCATTTATTGATTGTTGATCTCAGGTCCTGAGCTGTTGATGTTCTGTTCAGGAAGTTGTCACCTGTGCCAATTAGTTCGAGGGTTTCTCCCAATTTTTCTTCTAGTAGATTTAGTATGACAGGTCTTATGTTAAGGTCTTTGATCCACTTGTACAAGATGATAAGTATGGGTCTAATTTCATTCTTTTACAAGTGGACATCCAGTTGGACAAGCACCATTTGTTGAAGATGCTGTCCTTCCATTGTGCCGTTTTGGCTTCTTTGTTAAAAATTAGGTAGCCATAAGTGTGTGGGGTCATTTCTGGATCTTCAATTCGATTCCACTGATCTACTGGTCTGTTTCTATACCAATACCAAGCTGTTTTTACAACTATTGCCCTATAGTACAGCTTGAAATCTAGGATGGTGATACCTCCAGATGTTTTTTTATTGTACAGGGTGATTTAGCTATTCTGGGCATTTTGTTGTTCCATATTAAATTGAGACTAGCTCTTTCCAAGTCTATAAAAAATTGTGTTGGTATTTTGATACGAATTGCATTGAATCTATATATTGCTTTTGGTAGGATGGCCATTTTTATTATGTTGATCCTACCTATCCATGAGCATGGGAGATCTTTCCTTCTTCTAAAGGCCTCTTACATTTTTTTTATTCAAGGGCTTGAGGTTCTTGAAGTACAGGTCTTTTACTTGCTTCGTTAGAGTTACCTCCAGGTATTTTATATTGTTTGTGGCTATTGTAAAGGGGGTTGTTTCCCTTATTTCTTTCTCAGCCCATTTGTTTGTTGTATAAAGAAGGGCTTCTGATTTTTTTGTTTTAATTTTGTATCCAGCCACTTTGCTGAAGGTGTTTATCAGCTGTAGAGTTCTCTGGTGGAATTTTTGGGGTTGCTCATATATACTATCATATCATCTGAAAATAGGGATAATATGACTTCTTCATTTCCGATGTTTATCCCCTTGATCTCCTTTAGCTGTCTTATTGCTCTAGCAAGAACTTCAAGTACTATATTGAAGAGATATGGTGAAAGTGGACATCCTTGTCTTGTCCCTGAGTTTAGAGGAAATGCTTCAAGTTTCTCTCCATTTAATTTGATGTTGGCCACTGGCTTGCTGTATATTGCCTTTATTATTTCTAGGTACGGTCCTTGTATGCCTGTTCTCTCCAGAACTTTTAGCATGAAGGGGTGTTGGATTTTGTCAAATGCTTTTTCTGCATCTAGTGAGATTATCATGTGGTTTTTTTCCTTTCATGTTGTTTCTATGGTGAATGACATTGATAGACTTTCATATGTTGAACCATCCCTGCATTCCTGGGATGAAGCCTACTTGATCATGGTGTATGATACTTTTGATGTGTTTTTGAATTCGGTTTGCTAGTATTTTAAGTATTTTTGCATCAATGTTCATGAGGGAGATTGGTCTGAAGTTCTCTTTCTTTGTTGGGTCTTTGTGTGGTTTAGGAATCAGGGTGACTGTGGCCTCATAGAATGACTTTGGCAATGTTCTTTCAGATTCTATTTTGTGAAAGAGTTTGAAAAGTATTGGTGTTAGCTCCTCTTTGATGGTCCGGTATAATTCCATGCTAAAGCCATCTGGCCCTGGGCTTTTTTTGGTTGGGAGATTTTTAATGACTGTTTCTATTTCCTAATGGGTTATAGGGCTGTTTAATCTGTTTATCTGATCTTGATTTAGCTTAGGTAGGTGGAATCTATCAAGAAAATTGTCCATTTCAGTTAAGTTTTCAAATTTGGTAGAGTATAGATTTTTAAAGTAGGATCAAAATATTCTCTGCATTTCCTCAATGTCTGTTGTACTTCTCCCTTTTCATTTCTGATTTTATTGATTTGGGTTTTCTCCCTCTGTCTTTAATTAATTTGGCTAAGGGTCTGTCTATTTTGTTAATTTTCTCGAAGAACCAACTCTTGGTTAAATTGATTCTTTGTATAGTTCTTTTTGTTTCTAAGTTGTTGGTTTCAGCCCTAAGTTTGATGATCTCCTGTCTTCTGCTCCTCTTGGGAGTGTTTGCTTCTTTTTTTTCCAATTCACCCAGTTTAGCTGTTAATTTGCTAATATGAGCTGTCACATTTTTCTTTTTGAAGGCACTTAGTGCTATGAACTTTCCTCGTAGCACAGCTTTCATTGTGTCCCATAGGTTTGGGTATGTTGTGTCTTCATTTTCGTTGGATTTTACAAAGTCTTTGATTTCCTTCCTTATTTCTTCCCTGACCCAGTGGTCCTCTAGTAAAGAGTTGTTCAATTTCCATGTGAGTGTAGACTTTCTGTTGATTCTTTAGCTATTGAAGTCCAGCTTTATTCCATTGTGGTCTGATAAGATACAAGGGGTTATTTCAATTTTCTTGTATCTGTTGAGGCTATCTTTGTGTCCAACTATATGTTCGATTTTGGAGAAGGTTCCATGAGGTGCTGAGAAGAAGGTGTATTCTTTTGTGTTTTGGTGAAACGTTCTGTAGATATCTTTTAGGTCCATTTGGTTCATGATCTCTGTTAGACTCATTATTTCTCTGTTTGGTTTCTGTCTTGATGATCTGTCCATAGTTGTGAGTGGGGTGTTGAAGTCTCCCACTATTAAAGTGTTTGGATCGATGTGTGATTTAAGTTTTAGAAGCGTTTCTTTTATAAATGTAGGTGCCTTTGTATTTGGGGCATAGATGTTCAATATTGAGATGACCTCTTGGTGGATATTTACTTTAATGAGTGTGTAATGCCCTTCTCTGTCTTTTTTTTATTAACTTCAATTGGAAGTCTATTTTGTTTGATATTAGGGTGGCTACTCCAGCTTGTTTCCTGGGTCCATGTGCTTGGAAAACCTTTTCCCAGCCCTTTACTCTGAGATAGGGTTCATCTTCAATAGTGAGATGTGTTTCCAAGCCGCAGGAGCAGAAAGGCTACGGGAACCAACCCCGGGAAAACTGCGAGATATTTGAAACGGTCATATATCATTCTTATGTTCTAGTACAGGCCCTTCCGGCAGGGAATCAGAGCTTACTTGTAAACAGCTCAGCCACCTGAATTAATTAGGTCCCCACCTGGGAGGTGGGACTGAATGATTCACCTTATAAGGGTGGAGTAAGGCAACTCGAATCCTACACCACAGTGCCCCCTTTGGACCCAAGTCCAGAAGACAGCAAATTCCACATGGCCAGAGGCCAGAGACAAAAAAAAAATACAGAGCGAAATGTCTCCAACAAAAGAAAGCAATGCTATACCGTCCAGCCCGAAACACCTCACCACAACTGAAACACATGAAAACAATGACAATTCTACATTATAGAAAGTGATAGAGTCCCTTCAAGAAGAACTAAAAACTATGAAGGAATTCAAAGAAGCCACAATCTTACAAGTCAAAACAATGGATAACATCATTAAAGAGCTCCAAGCCAAGGTGACCCAGCTTGAAAAGGAAAAGGATAAAGCAATGAAAGATCTCCAGACAAAAACAAGCAAACTGGAGAAGGAAATGTACAAAACGAACACTACCATTCAAGACATGAAAATAGAAATGGAAACAATAAAGAAAACACAGTCAGACTTAAAAGAGGAAATGGAGAATCAAGAGAAGAGAACAGGAACTATGGATGTGAGTATGGAAAATAGAATGCAAGAGATGGAAGACAGGATCTCAGGCATGGAAGATTCAATGGAAGAAATCAGTACAACATGCAAAGAAAATGAGAAAGCTAAAAAATCTCTCACAGACAACATCCAAGAAATCAAGGACTCAATGAAAAGATGGAACCTAAGAATTATAGGCATAGAGGAAAGAGAAGACTCCCCACTCCATGGTCCAGGAAATATCTTCAACAAAATCATAGAATAAAACTTCCCAAACCTAAAGAAAGAGATGCCAGAAAAAATCCAAGAGGCTTACCGAACACCAAACAGATTAGATCAGAAAAGAAACTCCTCTTGCCACATAATAATAGAAACTCCAAATGTAGAGAACAAAGAAAGGATATTAAAAGCTTTAAGAGAAAAAGGCCAAGTCATATACAATGGCAGACCCATCAGAATCACATCTGATTTCTCCTCAGAAACTTTAAAATCTAGAAGGGCCTGGACAGATGTCCTACAAGCCCTGAGAGAACATAGGTGCCCAGCCAGACTACTATATCCAGCAAAACTCTCTATCAACATAGATGGAGAAAACAAGATATTCCAAGACAAAATCAAATTCATCCAATATCTCCTCACATACCCAGCCCTACAGAAGATCCTAGAAGGAAAATTCCAACACAGAGAAGATAACTACACCCAGGAAAACAGAGGAAATAGAAACCTCCACAGTATCTAAACAAAAAGAAACACAAGACAGCCAGCTATACCAAAATAATTGGAAATAACAACCCCTGGTCATTAATATCCATCAACATCAATAGACTCAACTCACCAATAAAAAGACACAGACTTACAGACTGGATCTGTAAACAAGTCCCATCTTTTTTCTGTATAGAAGAAGCACATCTCACTATTGAAGATAAACACTATCTCAGAGTAAAGGGCTGGGAAAAGGTTTTCCAAGCAAATGGACCCAGGAAACAAGCTGGAGTAGCCACCCTAATATCAAACAAAATAGACTTCCAAGTGAAGTTAATAAAAAAAGACAGAGAAGGGCATTACATACTTATTAAAGGAAATACCCACCAAGAGGACATCTCAATATTAAACATCTATGCCCCAAATACAAAGGCACCTACATTTATAAAAGAAACGCTTCTTAAACTTAAATCACACATCGATCCAAACACTTTAATAGTGGGAGACTTCAACACCCCACTCACAACTATGGACAGATCATCAAGACAGAAGCCAGAGAAATAATGAGTCTAACAGAGATCATGAACCAAATGGACCTAACAGATATCTACAGAACGTTTCACCCAAACACAAAGAATACACCTTCTTCTCAGCACCTCATGGAACCTTCTCCAAAATCGAACATATAGTTGGACACAAAGATAGCCTCAACAGGTACAAGAAAATTGAAATAACCCCTTGTATCTTATCAGACCACCATGGAATAAAGCTGGACTTCAATAGCTAAAGAATCAACAGAAAGTCTACACTCACATACTTGCAATTTATATGCGTTTTTATATTTGAAATAAGTGTTTTCTGGGCAATACAGTGTCCAGATTTGTTTTATTTTATCTTACCTGGAAACCAGTTTTGGATTTGGGTGATTAGACAGCTTGTTAATATGTATGTTATGCATTTGCTTCTATTTGAATTGGATCTGCCCTCTGTTTCTCCTGCTTTGCCACAGCAGGGGACAGTTCTTGCTCCTTCATTTTTCTTGGACATGCTGTGTCTTTGAGGAATTCAGGTTCCTGGTTGCATCATAGTCGTGCTCAACTAAAAATGGTTACTATTCTCTTATTTCTGGATTTTAATGATTATTAATGTGAGAGTGACAGACCATAGATATTTATACTCCATGTAAAAGCCAACTTTGAATAAACATAAATGGTTGAGTTTTGGATTAAAATTGGTGAAAGTCCAAAGAAAATAATAGAAATCTTGTACAAATAATGGTCATAAGTGCAGTGGAGTATTAATATCAAATAAACAAGTCCAGCTAATTAAACAATCCAGGTGAACAAATGTCTTGTTTCATCTATAAATAGAAATTAACACCATTTCCCCTTCTCCCACTAAAACTTATCTAAAATTCAATGTAACTCATTTTAACTGTTTATATTGCTTTGAATCTTCTTTATGTTTTAAAATTTATGTGTGTGTGTTTGTGTGTATGTGTGTGTGCGTCTGTCTGTGTCTGTGTGTGTGTAATATGGGTGCTTTGTGTGCATGCCTGCTACCAGAAAGCTATATGCCTGTTTCACTGGCTCAAGACCACCCTCTGATAATTTCTCTCACTCTGATATATTTTGTTTCAGCTGGCTCTTATGCATTGTTAATAAATAATAATAACAATAAAATTATAATAGTTTATTATATTATTGTTACTAATCTTTTTGAGATATGAAGATATACGTTGAGTTTCTAAGTCTCCCCTTGTCCTTCAGGTATCAGATCTAAGTATCGTAATTACCTTCCTACTCAGAATTTCACGACCACAGGTCCTTCTTTAAAATTGTCACATTCCCTCTCTACTATTTTACCCAAGGAAAGAAGATGTGATGCAAACCCATAGTGAAGGACTTTGGTACTCTATTGGTCCAGAACCATAGGAGATATAGGACACTAACAAGGTCAATAGCATATCTTCTATGGTTATTACACAGATTTAACACACATGATCCTTCTGTTCTCAGTTCATGAAGCTAAATTGAATTTTATATGTCTCACACTTGCCTATTATAACCAAGGATAATAAAGATGGAGTTTGTAGTCCTCAGAAGCCCCCCCCCCACATAATGCTCTAGATAATTGCTCTTCTATATCTATTCATTTCTTTGCCTACATATAATATGACCATGTGGACTTTTTAAAAGAACACCAGATTTAGAATATCACGATTCACATTCAAAAGTTTTTGGATGTACACAACTTTTTGCTATGTTCCTTGGTAGTTTGGACTAAACCTTTGGAACTCAAATAAGTAAAACACTTTGTTTTTCCTTTGAGCGTATGTTTAAACAACTAACTTATTTGCTCTATCTGCTTTTTCTCCCTGAGAAAACGTTCATTCTTTATTTTTTAATGTTTATTTATTAATTCAAGTTACATCTCCATCTGATCCCACCCTATACCCCCTCTCCCACCTATCAACAGAGTGAAAGAAACAGGAACATGTACTTTGTTACCTGTTAGTGGGACACTTCATCCTAGTGGAACTGCCATATAGGCCCCCCAGTGCAAGAGTAGGATAGTTGGAAAATGTTCATTCTTACAAGCTGTTTTACTAAGGGTAGTAGGAAAGCAACAGGTCCAAGGCAGAATAAGTAGTGCAGCACAGAGAAACATGTTTATATTCCAAATAGTGTTTATCAATTCCATCAATAATTTCTCAGCATCAAACACCATGCCTCTTACATGGAATATCACACTTCAATGTTGCAAAAGGTTTATGGTGTGATTTATATTATTTTAGAGACAGAATCAAGGAACTTATCAAAGAGATCAACCATTTGTTTTATAAAGAACAATAAGACTTGGAATATAAGCCTAACATCAATACAAATGTGTTATATACCAATAACAGAATCAGGATTAAAACATAAAATCCTCAAAATATTTTTAACACCATATTGATAGTACAGATGTCAGATAAATCTACTTCCAATTTAAGGAAGTTGTTAACCTCTTTGGAGATAAGCATGCTATTTAAACAATTTTCCTAAATTAGTTATATGATCCTGAAAAGCAACAAATAAATACTAAGCACTAAATAATGTGATAAAAATAAATTATACACATGGGAAATAATTTCTCGGCATTATTGTTTTGATTGAATGCTTAAAATGAAATCAGTGAGAGTACTCACTTACACAGCTGACATGGATCTGGGATACGACAGGAAACTAAGGGAAAATATTTAAAATGTAGCCCCCTAGCAAACACTCAATATTTACTTGACTGGCTTACCTTTCCTATGGCTTATCTCCTAAGGGGAATGATAAGTGTGTGAGATTGCTTTAATGCAGACCAGACAAAATAGAAATGCTACTGAGAAAACATGGCATTGATAGATTTAGCAGAAAATGCCCAAAACAATGCTACAGTTAAAATGTATCATCCCCTTGGAGTGGGGTATATTTCTAAAATTAGGGCAAGGGTATAGATATTTTTTCATTTGATAATGTTTCAAATTTAATAAGAATGCAAGTAAAAATAAATGTGCATTATGAGTAAGTTAACATGAGCAGTTATGAGTACAATATAAGACCACATGATTAATCTATCTGTGCCATGCTTCTGTACCGATTCTTTCCCTCAGATGAATTTGCTATAAACTATTTTATGTCTATAATTAGTTTTTATTTATTAAATATTTTTAAGACACATAAATCTACTACAGAACACATTGCCCTCTGACTTTCACAATGGAAGCACAGCATACGGTACCTCCCACACACATACATAAGAAAATCTAAAAACTCAAATGTTTGCCATTTATACTTAAGTTTTTAACTTTATTGCTAATTTGCTTTTGATGAGTGCTGAAAAGTGACCATCTTATGTCACTGCTTTGTAGTGGACAAGTTGCTGTTCATCATTTTTCTCTTCCGTGCATATATGCCACAGGAATCAAATTTGCTTGTACTTGTGAGACTTTTTCTGGGATCTGCAACACAGAAAAGTGATATTTCCTGATACTCCATCATTAGTAGTGAACAACTTTTTTTGATCATAGTTGCATAACTCTTACTACCTAGGAAGACAAGGCTTCTTCTGTCCTATCCATCTTTACTACATGCCCTTGCATTATCTTTTGCCTTTCATTCTTCCATATAAATTTTGAATGAGTTTACACAGTCCCTTAAAATATTCCATTTTGTTTTTTTTTAATTTAAATAGATGTAATACTATGTTATGTGGGAGAACTTGTAATCTTAAATTATTGAGCTATTCTCCATATGTATACAGTATCTTTATTTTGACAACCTGAATTAATTTTCATAAGTTTCACATTTTTCTAGAAAACTTGTATACAGTTCATTTATATTGATTCCTGCTACTGCTAAACATTATATTTTAAAATACGATTTTGTAGGAGCCATGGAAATGATACAACTAGTAAAGTTTTGATTATGAAGAGTTGAGTTGGGATCCCTAATACCTAAATGTAATTACTGTCTACATCTCCATGTACATCTGTTATCCTCAGCTGAGGGCTGAGGCAAGGAGGGTTGGAAGACATGTGTACCCATAGAACTTTTGGCCATCCAGTCTAGCCAACTGAGCGCAAGGTTCAGTAAGAGACCCTGTCTTAAAAAACAAGGTGAAAAGCAACTAAGAAAAACACCCAATGTCTACTTCCAACCTCTACATGCTGAGTCACATATGCAGGTACACATCTCTACCACAAACAAACTAATATATATTATCTCTATTGGTTACTTAAGAATAATATTTGTATGTTGAGCATTTATTAAGACAATTTATTAAACTTTTAAGTCACTCACTTATAGATTTCCCACATATCCTTCAAAATAATATTTCCATGTTTGCATTATTGAGTAGAATGAACTATAAAAATGAATTATGCCAAATTAATTTTATTGTCTGATTGTCTGTCCACATGTTCTATCTGTTATTGAGAGTAATAAAATCTGTTTTTTTTTATTGATTCAGGTTACATCTCCATCATAGTGTCCTCTTTCCACCCTTTCCAGTAAAATCTGGTTTTAACTGTACACCCATCTTGCTGTATCGTATCAGATCTTACTCAAGTGTAATCACGATGATATTAAATGTATGAACATGTAGAATTGTCTTGTTCTCTTGATTAACTGGCTACTTCATTATGAAAGGTCTTATTTGATCCCTGACAGTGTTTTTCCTAAAATACAATTGAAGATTTATCTTACACTTAGTTGTATGTACTTGTGTCTATATATGTGTGTGTATCTGGAGTTACAGGTGATTATGAACTGCCTGATGCAGACTTGGGACTTGCATTCAGATCCTCTGCAAGAACAGCATACTCTCCTGACTGCTGAGCCACCTCTCCAGACACCTTAATAGTATGTATCATATGCTTAGAAACCCACTTAGGCCAGGTGTAGCAGAGGGAGGCAGAGGCAGGTGGATCTCTGTGAGCTCAAGGACAGCCTGGTCTACAGAGGGAGTTCCAGGGCATCCAGGGGTGTTATACAGAGAAACCCTGTCTCCAAAAACGAAGAAGAAGAAGAAGAAGAAGAAGAAGAAGAAGAAGAAGAAGAAGA
>CAJQZJ010031998.1:7894837-7919786 GCA_907164525.1 Lophiomys imhausi | reverse complement strand
GTATTCACTAAATCTAACTTATATTAACCTATCAGCCCCTACACTATTGTATGAAAAGCATTTCATAAATTATTGCATGAAAAACATTGTTGCTTGAAAATATCATTGTATGAAATAATAAGAAATATTATTTCCAAAGACAATGTTAAAACAAAACAACAAAAAGAAAACCTACTTTCTAAATCTTTACTACACTGAATTTTACAAGGACTCTCAAGAGTCGATTTTCTTTAATCTAGATTACTTTATCATGATAAAGAATGATGTCTGTATTCATTTGACCTAAGGCTTGATGCTGTGCTGTGTCTGAATAGTCACCACTCTTTAAAAAGGAGAAATAACTGCAATAGTAAAGGAGCAATTACAAAAATAAGTAACATGACTTATGTTTTCAAAAAAGAGTATTTGTTTCAATAAAGGTATTCACAAGGAATTGTCACTTGACTATATAGTATTTGTGCAAAACAATATAAAATCACCAAGGGAATCAAAATTAATAAATTGGCAGACAGTTCTTGCTGGCACATTAGTACTGACTCGGGGAGATCTCTAACCAGCTTCCTGACTAGCTGTTTGAAATCTAACAAATTTCTTTGTCCATTTTCAGACAGTTGGAAGGGTCCTGACTACCAGACTGTTGGGTCAAATTCTACTCAAAGGCTGTGAAATTCCCAAAAGGAAGGTAGACTCTTACAGATCATGAGACATTCACTGAACTTCTGCAAATATATGCCACATTCTTTAATCCAACCCATTGTTATTGTCTACCTTGTTTTTGAGAAAAAGGAGGTGTTGCACAATGTTGGCAACCTAGTCCCAGGGTAGAGGCTCAGTTCAATAATTCAAATCTATGAACAGAAAACAGAGATGTTTCTTGGGGCATTAATTATACTTTACCAAGCTTTAAAAAATGGAAGAGTTTTGTAGACTTCTTTCCTTAATTCAACAATTTTCTGAGAGGTCACTGAGAACTTTGTCTTTCCTACAGTATTTTATGAGGAAAAAATGTGTTTTAATAAGTGAAATTATTTCTCAAGAGCTTGAGGACTTGACACTGATAGACCAGGGCTGAAGATGCTCGTCGCAGCCGGAACCTTCTGCATTACTTCATATCCTCAGGAGTTTTGGACTGTCAGTGCTGAAGGGTTTGAAATTGGGAAATATATTGCTCAAGTTTGCCCATTAAAATATTGGAGGAAAAAAGTATCGAAGTTGCAGCTGGCGTGACATGCAGTATGTGACACTGGAAAAATGCTATGAATTTCAGGGATTGTCTGAGCATACAATCATGTGACATGACAAGTGAAGACAATATTGTGTGTGTGAGAGGGGACAGCTGATTTAACTAGAAGAGAAAAGCATCTGAGCCTAAATTTCTCCTTCCCCGAACCTAATGCTATCAATTCTTTGATGCTAAAAGTCAAATTTTCACAGAAAGGAATCCTCTTCTGTCATTCTCTGCCAAATGAATAGACACCAAGGAGACATGACACTAAATCATGTCTGGGTTCCCAAAGCAGACTCTTGACCCAGAATAGGACCTTCTTGTTTCAAGTTCAGCAAACTTCAATGCTGTGTCAGTGTGGTTTTCTATTTTGATGAATTCAGAGTCATTTACACTGAACAAAAAATTATAACATGCTATCTTATGGGACATCATGCATATAAAATGTTAAGATTCAAGAGAGGAGAGAAGTGACTGACAGCAGCATTTCTGCCTGGTCAAAATGTAAATTGCATTAATGATAATAATCACCCCACCACACACACACAATTTCAAATAATTTTAGTGTCTTTTTAAAAATTCATTCCATTTTTGCCACTCTCTTTGTTTCATGAAAAGCAAGCTCCTCTTCCCTCCATATGTCAGGAAAGAATGAAGGGTTGTTCCTTTTATTTCTCATATTGTTCTTTTATCCATCTGCTTCCAGCCACCATAAACAATAAGTCTATACACTTGGGTGGCTATTCATATTTCTTGAATATTCCCTAAAATGTCTGCAAAAAAGTGTCAGAAATGATCATAGCTCACAGTACCTCAACCCCTTCACATGTCCAGGTAGTTCCTTTTGCATTGGTGTCACCTACACTTAAGACATATGTCTCATATTTCATGGATTTACCTCTAAAAGAGTTTGCAGAGTTCCCTGACAGCTATATAGAACTTGCACATAGCTAATATCATTGGTTCTCATGAGAACCAAGTACACGAGGATACCAGATGTCCACATCTCACCAAATACTTTCTTTGTCTGGTTTCCAATGACTGACTTCCATCTAATCTCCACGTGGCCACAGAATAAGGAAGGATATTTCAAAGGCCATATAATATTTCACAGTGATACTCACAAAGAATATCATTCCAATTATGCCTTATCTAGCTCTTGTCAAAGTCCCGGCTGATATAGTAAGAGAATGAATTTTTGGAAGATCAATTTGACAGTATGTGACAAAACGTTTAAGATGTCCCAACACCTTCACATTAGCAACTGTACTTGCAGCAATCTATCACATATTTGTATGTATAATAATGAGTCTTGTATTTATGATAGAAGACAATTTTAATCTTAAATGTTTAAATTGAATTCACTGCATCACATATATACATACATACATATATATATGTGCTGCATATGTTGCCACCATATATGCAATAGATGACTGAAATGAAAAAATTGAGAACCTATTCAATGATTAAGTATAGTGTTCCCAACAAATCCTTAACAAAAAATTGGGCAATATACATACACACATATAGCATTTTTTATGTTTATTTATTACTTCAAGCTACATCTCCATTACAGTCCCTTCTCTACCACTCCCAGTCCCATGCTCCAATCCTTTCCCCCTTCTGCCACCTATCCTACCCCTCCAGAGTGGGATGTCCCTACATATCAGTCCCCTACTCCAGTTCAGCAGTCATATGAGGACTAAGAACTTCTTCTTACACTGGAGGCCTACATGGCAGCTCCCCTACAGCAAAGTGTCCCACTAACAGATAACAAAATCTATGTTCCTGTTCCATTTGGTTTGTTTATTGTAGGACAGTTATTCTGTACTCTATGGCTAAAATACAGTTATAAGTGAATAGATGCCATGTGGATCTTTCTAGGTCTGGGTTAGCTCACTCAGGATGAGCTTTTCTAGTTCCATCCATTTGGCTGCAAATTACATGATTTCCTTGTTTCTGATTGTTGAGTAGCATTCCACAGTTTTTTAAATCCATTCTTTGATTAAGGGACATCTGTGTTGATTCCAGTTTCTAGCTATTACAAATAAGGCTGCTATAAACATAGATGAGGAAAGGTCCTTGTGGTTTGGTGAGGAATTGTTTGGATGTATGCCTAGGAGTGGTATGGCTGGGTCTTGAGGTAAAGTTGTCCCAAGTTTTCTAAGATATGGCCAGACTGATTTACATAGTGGTTGTACAAGCTTGCACTCCCACCAGCAATGGAGGAGTGTTCCTCTTTCTCCACAACCTCGCCAGCATGTGCTGTCATTTGAATTTTTGATCTTAGCCATTCTGACAGGTGTGAGATGGAATCTCAGAGTCATTTTGAGTTGTACACATTGCATTTTTGGAAATAAAAATACAAATTTTATTCATGAAAATATGGCTAAATACATAAAACAGTATACAAACTTTTATCTCGGGATTATAAGATTGCAGGTGGTTTATTTTGCTTTTGCTTTTGGTTGTGAGTGTTGCATGGTTTTGGGTGCATGCAAAAGACCACTGGACTTGTGTTACTTCTGTAATTATTGTTAAATTATTCACCCAAAATAAAAGAAGTTTTGCTGAGATATCCACCCAAGGTGGGTGATAAACCTACTATCTAGACATGTATCACATCAATTTATAGAGCACATAAAGATAACACTCAAATTTGCCACCATTGTCTATAAATAGCACCTTCTCTCTTGTAGTTTGTGGAATGTTTTCAAATGAAGTTATGTTGTAGACGTTTTACTTATCATATTTGTCAATGACATTTTTATATACTCACTTGTGAGGAATTACTTTTTGAACTTAAATTGTGCTAATGCATTTGTAGAAATACCACAGGGAAGTCCATTAAATTTGGACAACTTATGTGATAAAACTACAAATAAAGAAGCTGTCCAAATCTGTAATGTTTGCATCTTAGCCCTAAGCTGTCAGGGGTAATTCTGTAAACCCACTTGAGTCTCTCACTTCTTCAACATACATATGGAATTTAAAATAAATCTCTGTAAATTTATTACCTTGTGTTTAGCATATTTTATTTCTCTTTTTCACTATGTGCATTTTGTTTTATTTCTATTGCATATATATATACATATATATATATGTTTTCTATGATAGTACTTGTGGCTTTTTCAACATAACACTCATAATTCAAGTTACAAAACAAGTAACATTCCAAAAGGTATTTATAGAACTAATCTTCTTGTGACATGACTGAGAAACCTATAAACACTGCCTAATTGTGTGTCTTTTGTGGAATGATGAAATTGTAAAGGATAGTGGCAAAATCTTTGATCAAAATTTCTGGGACCTTGTATACCACCTTGGATAGAATGGGCACTTCAGAGTTTCTCCGGAACTCTAACCCTGTTAACTCACATATGAAAATACATATTGTTGTCTTTCAGTTCTACTTCTCCTTTCTTTGGTCTTATACTACTTCCCAGTACAGAGAATATAAAAAAAATAGTCTAGCCATTCAGCTTTCCCAATACCCATTGTGGTTTGATGTTGTTAGGAGTTTGGTACAGTAATCTCAGTAAGATTTGGAGAAGGACAATTTCCCTCTTGATAAAGCAAAGGGTATTGTTGGTTTCACTCTTTTGTTGATGCTTGCCATAACTTCCTATTTCTGGTGCTGTGTTGTAGGAGTGGCAAGAGGCTAAAGAATAAGAAGATAACATGCATTGAAGGGTAAACCGAAAAGGTAGAAGCCTGGGCTCTTGACAGCATCACTGGGTCTCTATTGTGATCCAACAACAAAGCTTTCTCAAACTAAAATCTAGCATTATTATTACATGCATGGAACACATTGTGAGTTGGTTAAACAAGTGCATTTGGGCTCTGTGTTACTCACTGTTATCTGAATGTGCCTGAAAGGCAATATCATAAAACATTATAAGAATTGAATAAAATAATGTATGTGCAACTGCTTTATAATTCTACTAATATACAACCATTGAGATAACAATTCACAGTCATAGAAAAGGTATTGAAGCTGGACTCCAGAACATTGGATTCTAATCAATAATCTAAACACATCTTGTTATAAGACAATGTGAGTAACTTGTGTGTTAGTTGTATCATTGATAAGATAATTCATGTAAGACATAGGAAAACTCTCAGCATAATTGTCTGCTGCAAATGATGGCACATGTTTTCTTTGGCTTACATTATTATGTTCCTTAATCCTTTATGACAGTGCAACATTTAAGATCCAGAGATATTTCAGCATCAATTAATAAAAGCAGGAAAGATAATTATATTAATATACTATGTGACTGAACTTGGCATTATTTTCAAGACATCGTGTATCCTGACTGACTTAACCATCACACAAGTTTATGTAATAGATTCTATCACTCACTTTGTTACACATGTGTGGAAAAAGTAGTGGAGGTAGGTTAAGATATTAATACTGAGTACGCACTGCAGGCACTGGTCAAACAATATTCAAATGCATCCAGACTGGTTTCAATGCCTGTACCCTAGATCTCTAAGTCTTATGATGAGACTTATTAGCACAAGGCATGGAAATGAAAATCTCTGAATTGAAATAGGCCATATTTGCAGGCCAGAATTATTCATAGAAGAGAGATCAGGCCTACTTCCCACAGTTAGCTTTTAAATAATACACCCCTGCCATTCCATCCAGGAAATAGAAAGGCATTTCAAGTCTTGGGGAACTGAAATGGCAGAAGGCTCCAATTTCCCTTAGGCTTCATCACATTAAGCCCAAAGAGTCCTAATGTGATAAAGGCCTTTTGCCCAGCGCTCACTGGGCAGAGGTCCAAGCCCAGACTTTCTTATTGGGCTTTTAAGTAAAGAGATAAACCACTCCCTAAATAGATGAAGGGTTACTAGAGGGAGCTGAGAGAAGCCCTGAAATTTGCCTTGATCATTCATTCTTCTGAGTACAGACGTACAGTTACCTTAGTAAGAAAGACTTCTTGGCATTTTGGTCTGGTCTCCTAGGGAAGTAATAATATTTATTAATATTCTTTATTCCTATAAAAATGAAAATTTCTTTATGGAGGTACCAGTGATATGAGACAAGTTTCTATTATAATGCTTAGAAAAATTCCCCAGAATAAGCAGACTTCTGAGCTAGGCATAAATCTATGTAAGTTTATAGGCGTGAAAGAAATGCAGGGCATTCATGAGATGGGTACAGAGTCTCATTTTCCTGTTTCTTGTCTTCACATACTTCCAAAGCTAGAAACTTAAATTGTTTCATTTCTAGACCCTATTGCACCTAAGTTTCTGTATTTAAATTAGATCCTGCCAATTAGATGAATTTCCCTGCCTCTGGGAAGGTAGAAATAAGGAGGACTTCTTCCCTTGGCAAAGAGGATGTGAGTTTCAGAGAAGCTGGAAGCCATAGCTGGTATACCTGGAACTCATGCTGTTGCTTCTGCGATCTTGTTCTGGGAAGGAATGACTTTATAAGTTTTCCTATGTCAACCTAAATTAAAATAAAGATTTCAGTCAGAGGCAAACCCAGATGCAATTCTCACTTTAGATGTTGGAATGATTACATTTCTAATCTTTGCGTATATAACAGAAGATATTAAGAGCCTAGGACCATACATTGCCATATACCCAGGGAAGTGGCAAGCAATTTACTACAGAGGCTTTGTGGTGAGAATTTTTAGTAAGGAGATAGCTCTGAAAGATGTTACCAAGTCTACAGGGTCTTCAAGATCCAAGATTTTAAATTTTAAAAGGACATAAACACATCCTAATGAACTGGGAGAAAAGCGCAGACTGCAGACACATCCCCAGAAGCTGAGAGCATCCACAGACAATAGCAATACTGGATTGGTGCTGATCCATTTCAGCCATCATTGCGTCCACATGCAACTGAGAATGGTCTGTCTCCTGTGGAATGAAATTGTAATCCACTGTGAAACGTGCTGTGAGAACTCTTTCCATGGGTTCTTTAAATAAAGATTTATTCTTTCTTACAAGATACCAAAGTCAAAATGAAATATGATAACACCAAAGCCCAACTTTGGGAACCAGTGAATTTATTGGGCTTACTATTAGAGGATAGGTGAATGTTACTTACTGGACCACAGTGACCCATAAAGCAGGCACACCATGAGAACATCTCACCCCCACAGAAGGAAAATTTCCTCTTCAACTTCCTCACTTCCGCAGCACCGCCCAAGGCCACAAGGCCATGAGAAGTAAGGACAGAAATGCATACAAATGGCAAGAGTCTCGTGAGGGCTTAACATACCTCCCACTTCCATGAGGGAAAAACAGCAGTCAACAAGTATGATCTTAAACAGCGATTTCAGCCTGTGGGTCGCAACCCTTTGGCAGCCAAACTACCCTTCCATAGGGGTTGCCTAAGACCATCAGAAAACACAGGTATTTATATTACAATTCACGACAGTAGTACAATTGCAGTTTTAAAGTAGAAATAAAAATAATCTTATGGTTAGGGGTCACCACAACAGGAGCAACGGCATTAAAATGTCACAACATTAAGAAGGTTGAGATTCTTGAGGGTCTCTGAAGATGCTATTTCGGCTTGGAGAATAGCACTAAACCATAGGCCATGAGTAACAGGCTACCTATGTGCTGTCTAATTCTCTATGTGCTGAGTAATTCACCTACATCCCGAAAAGCAAAGGAGGGCACTAGAAACCGAGAAGACCTATACCTATTAACCTGAAAGTGTAGATTATCCTCTGAATGGTCTGTTTCTGTTATCTCATCAAACAAAGTTTCCCACATAAATAATTTATTTCTCAGAGTGTTAAAAAACTGTAAGTACTTCTCTGGATTTACTACAAAAAATAAATTTAGTCTGACCACCTAGACCCTTAATTACCTGCCATCACCCAAAAATAGTCATTCATGAAATAGGAGGTTTTCTATGTATTAGATAGAACTCAGTTTTATTAGAACCTAGTTTAATGAGCTGTGAGGCACCACTTTTTAGTTTTCTCTCTTAAGATGCAATAATATCATTTTAAAGATTTATTTTTTGTCAAAATTATGTTGACTATTCACAATCTAAGATTAAACCATATATTGAAATTTATGTACAAAGGGAAGAAGGTTTAATCAGCACTGGATTTCTAATAAATGTTTGACATGAATTATCTGGATCATTGTGGGTGACCAGACCCTCACTGAACCTTGCATGCCCTTCTCACCTCTCTCCACACCATCTCCATCCTAATCCTTACAGGTGTATGATTCTTAGAATGGGATATTAGCGGTTTGCAGTTTTGACTGGGGTGAGGAAACACTAGGGCACACAGTGCATCAGTCAGCATCACACTTGGCTTAGATTCCTCCTCAGCCTCACAGTACAGCCAAACCCTCTTTTTCCTCGTTTATGCTTTAATATCTCCATTAATTTATCTGACAATACTCTTAATATATCAATGGTCTTCCAGATAGGAAGAAAGTGGTTTGATGAACTACTCAAAGCAAAACTCACCAATCTTTTTTGCTGGATAAATATGGTTTTAAAATAAACTTTTGTCACCCTCTTTAGCATTTCTACACATCTTTGAGTATTTATATATGATGGGTTTATTTACATGTCATGTGTGTGTGGAGGAGTACAACTACATGCATCTGTGAGTGTGTGTAGGCCCAAGGTTTATATTGGGACTCTTACTAGATTCTTTCCACCTTATTTATTGAGAAACAGTATTTCAACTGATCCCACAGTTTCCTGAACAGGCTAGTTTAGTAAGTCATCTTGCCCTAGGGATTTACTGTGTCTTTCTCCCAGGTACTAGGACTGCAGTTTGGCTCCTAATCTACTCCCCATTTCTGTGGGATCTGGGGACCAGAACTCTCCTCTTCATGTTTGAGTAGCAATTGTTTCATCCACTGAACAATCTCCCTAGCATTAATATTTCTCCTATCACTCATTTTATTTCCCTCAAATTGACGTTTGTTTGTCCATTTAATCCAGGACCCGATGTGGAAAGCTGGATCACTACTATACACTGTTATGGGAGAGCATCTTTTGTAGAAGGGACATTTGAAAACAAATAAACACTCAGCTGTTAATAGCTTAAGAAAAATGGTGCAGCTATGAATTTCTTCCCTAGTACCTTATTGTACTAGTGAGATCTTGATCATTCCAAAAATGTCAGGAAAATCTTGGTGCTTATAGACGATTCCTGCTTATGTGCATCCTATCATTACTCTGAATTTGCTCAGTAATTAATTGACCCTTTTATTCCTTATGTCAGTCAGTCTGCAAACAAATGATGACCTCTTGGGTTCAATCCAGGCAACAAGCTAAGTACTGGAAGCCTGGAGGCATAATGAATGATAGCGCTTGATACCTCAGAGGGCTCTTCAGTCTAATGGAATAGATAAAGTCATGAGGGGTCTACAAAGTGGGTGTCTACAATCACAGTTTATACTGAAGTATTGATTATGAGGAGAAATAATGCTCATATTTTTGCTAAACTATTAAGATAAATACTATTTCACTTACATTCAGTGTTGTTCTCATATGGGGGCAAACATCTGCTGTCTTGCTAAGATGTTCACATGTCACAAAGTGTACATTCTTCTTAAGGAAGAGGAAAACTTCCACAGTATGGAAAAATTTGAAAGACACATTCTCCCTTGTTTACATTGGCTCAGTGTTGTGGTGGGACCCAGAAGCAATCATAATGGGGGTTAAATTGTGTGAAATCACACTGATGATCTCGAGAGGCTTTGAGGAATTTAATAGAAGCACGTTGTTGAGTTTGTGTTTAGGTTTCTCTGATGCTTGAGAAGGCCTTCTCGTACTTATGCTGCTTACATTAGGTTGCAGCTAGATCAGTTTTAAAATTTTATGTATTTATTTACGTTTTTTAATTTTTAGGAGCTCCACAATATCAGGGACATGCATAACTTTATTCTATCATCTATCTATCTATCTATCTATCTATCATCTATCTATCTATCATCTATCTATCTCTATCTATCTATCTATCTATCTATCTATCTATCTATCTATATCTATCTATCATCTATCTGTCTGTCTATCTATCTATCTATCTATCTATCTATCATATCTCTCTCTCCCTCCATCTCATTTATCTATCGGCATATATCTATCATCTATCTGTCTGTCTATCGATCTATCTATCTATCTATCTATCTATCTATCTATCATCTATCATCTATCTATTTTTGTTTCTTTGTCTGTAGCCCTGTCAAGCACCAAGAAATTGATCAGCCAACAATCATAGACTAAGTGAATCAGGGAGAGAACAGGACTTCTGAGGCATTGAGAACTCAAATAATTGAGACTACATATAGTGTCTTCAAGATTCTTGTTTTTGAAGGAGTGTAAAAATGGTTCTCTCATTGAGGCAAGCCAAAGAGTTGAAATAATATCAATTCTAAACATGGATGTCAGTTTCTATTCACTAAATTTTTCAAGATTTTTAAGTCAGCTACTACTATTACTTAAAATGAAGAGATTTTTAAAATCACTTGTGTAACCTGCTTTACTTTTTAGAATGCAAATTGCCAAACTAGAAAAAGCAACAAAATGAGAATAATAATTGGCATGGTTGTTCTGAATATATTATCATCTTATGGATAAAGGATAATCAATTCAAAAACCTTCTGTTCTGATTAAGGGGTTAAAAATTGGAAGGAGGAAGTCAAATTATCCCTATTTGCAGACGATATGATAGTATATATAAGTGACTCTAAAAATTCCACCAGAGAACTAATAAAATTGATAAACACCTTCAACAAGGTGGCTGGATACAAAATTAACTAAAAAAAAAAAATCAGAAGCCCTTCTTTATACAAAAGATCAATGGGCTGAGAAAGAAATTAGGGAAACAACACCTTTCATAATAGCCACAAACAACATAAAATACCTGGAGGTAACTCTAACGAAGCAATGAAAGACCTGTATGATAAGAACTTCAATTCCTTGAAGAAAGAAATTAAAGAGGAAATCAGAAGATGGAAAGATCTCCCATGCTCAGGGATAGGTAGTATCAACATATTAAAAATGGCCATCCTACCAAAAGCTATATACATATTTGATGCAATTCCAATCAAAATACCAACACAATTCTTTACAGACAGGGGGAAAGGCAATTCTCAACCTCATATAGAATAACAAAAAACCCAGAATAGTTAAATCAATCTTGTAAAAAGAAAAAAATCTGGAGGTATCACCATCCCAGATTTCAAGCTTTACTACAGAACAATAGTAATAAAAACAGCATGGTAGTGGTATAGAAACAGACCAGTTGATCAACGGAATCGAAATGAAGATCCAGAAATGAATCCACTCACTTATGGTCACCTAATTTTTGAGAAAGAAGCCAAAACCGTACAATGGAAAATGGATAGCTTCTTCAACAAACGGTGATGGTCTAACTGGATGTCAACATGTAAAAAATGTAAATAGTCCAGTACTTATCACCCTGCAAAACTTAAGTCCAAAATGGATCAAAGACTTTAACATAAAGCCTGACACACTAAATCTAATAGAAGAGAAAGTGGGGAAAGCTTCAAACTCATTGGCACAGGTGACAACTTCCTGAATGGAACACCAATAGCTCAGTCTCTAAGACCAACAATCAATAAATGGGACCTCATGAAACTGAAAAGCTTCTGTAAGGCAAAAGACACTATCATTCAAACAAAATGGCAACCTACAGTTTGGGAAAAGATCTTTACCAACCCCACATCTGACAGAGGGCTAATATCCAAAATTTACAAAGAACTCAAGAAATTAAATGCCAAAAAACCAAATAATCCAATCAAAAAATGGAAAACAGAGCTAAACAGAGAATTCACAAAGGAGGAATCCCTAATGGCTGAGAGACACTTTAAGAAATGCTCAACATCCTTAATCATCAGAGAAATGCAACTCAAGACGACTCTGAGATTACACCTCACACCTGTCAGAATGGCTAAGATCAAAAACTCAAATGACACCACATCCTGGCAAGGTTGTGGATAAAGGAGAATATTCCTCCATTGCTGGTGGGAGTGCAAACTTGTACAACCATTATGGAAATCAGTTTGATGATATCTTAGAAAACTTGGAATAGCTGTAACTCGAGACCCAGTCATACACTTCTGGGCATATATCCAAAAGATTTCTCACCAAACCACAAGGACAATGGCTCAACTATATTCATAGCAGCTTTATTTGTAATGGCTAGAAACTAGAAACAACCCAGATGTCCCTCAATCGATGAATGGATAAAAAAATGTTACATTTACACAATGGAATACTACTCAGCTATCAGAAACAAGGAAATCATGCAATTCACAGCCAAATGGATGAAACTAGAAAAGCTCATCCTGAGTGAGCTAACCCAGACTCAGAAAGATTCACATGGTGTGTACTCACTCATAATTGGATTTTAGCCATATAATACAGGGTAATTGTACTACAACAAATGCACCAAAAATATCAAGAACATAGACTTTGTTACCTATTAAAGGCACAATTTTCCCTAGGAATGCTACCTTGTTGGGCCCCAGTGCAAGAAGTTGTTCTTAGCCAGCATATGACTGTTGAGCTGAGAGTGGTTGATATGTAGAGACACTCCACATCGGAGGAGTGGGATGGGTGGGAGAGGGAGGAAAGGGTGGGAGGGTGGAACCTGGAGGGATGAATGAGCACACTGTGATGGAGATGTAACTCGAAGCAATAAACAAAGAAACAAACAAAAACTGTGGTACATCTACACCATGGAATACTACTCAGCCATTAGAAACAACGAAATCTTGCCATTTGCAGCCAAATGGATGGAACTAGAAAAGCTCATCTTGAGTGAGCTAACCCAGATCCAGTAAGATGCACATGGCATCTATTCACTTATAATTGGATTTTAGCCATATAGTACAGGATAGCTATAATATAACCAGTGCACCAAAGGGAACATGAACATAGACTTTGTTACCTGTTAATGAGACACTTTGCCCTAGTGGTGCTGCCTTGTAGGCCCCCAGTGTATGAGGAGGCTCTTGGCCCTCAAATGACTGCTGAATTGGGACAGAGGACTGATAGGTAGGGTCACTCCACTCTGGAAGAGTGGGATGGAAGGGATGGGGAGTAGAGGGTAGGAGGGAAAGACTGGAAGGGGTGGAAAGATGGCACTGTGATGGAGATGTAACTTGAAGTAATAAACAAACATTAAAAAAAACAAAACAAAAACAAAAGCAAACTTCTGTTCACTCAAAGACTACTCTGAGCCATCCTGTTGCTTAAAAAAAAAAAAAAAAAAAAGCAGAAAAGAAAACTTCATTCCCAGGTGTATCTTTTGGAAGACTCATCTAAATTAACAAAGGAAATGTGAAGCAATGGGATCCTTTGTGACTAATGCTACAGGAAGAAAAATATTCTTTACTTTGTCCTTATTAATTTTTGTAATTGATTTTTTTTGTTTCTCATTTCTCTGTACTTAGTTTGCTCCTCTTGTATTGAAAATGTCATAAACCTAGGATCTATCTCTGTTGCCTATGTATATATGGTGTTCTATAGGTACTGGTTCCTGCACATGAGTGTGTAATCCAAAATAAAATGAGGTAGGTGGAAGATATTTCTATGCTTTTTTCTTTTATTAAAAATAATTTTTCTTGAATACTGCATTCTGATTAGTTTCTCCTCCTTCTGCTTCTCTTATCTCCTCCCCACCTATCCTCCCATCTAGATCTACCACCTTTCTGTCTCTCATTAGAAAACAAAAAGGCTTCTATGGGATAATATAAAATAAGAAAAAGCAAAAATTAACACACTGTAGTAGGACAAAACAAATAGAAGGGAAAGATACCAGGAAAAGACACAAGAAATAAAGACCCACTTTTTCCTCACACTCAGAAACCCAATAAAAGCACTAAACTGGAAATTATGATATTTACACAAAGAACCTATAGAATAAAAAAATAAAATAAAATAATGATATAAAATATTTTTAAAAAGAAGAAGAATCCGGACTTGACAATATGAGACAAAGAACATCCAAAGATGCCATTGAGATCATTTCCTATTGACCATCTTCTTCAGGGCATGCTGCCTACCTTTAAGAGTAGTTTGTTTCCCCATTGAGAACCCGCTGGAGAAAACTAATTTTTTTATCTACAAGTGATTCTCAGTTGGAGATGGTTTCTGGGTTAGGAATGGGGTCATGTGTCCACTTCTTTCAGCTCTAGGACCTCATCTGGTGCAAGCCTGTGCAGGCCTTATACATGCTGCCTCAGTCTCTGTGGGTTCATATGTATATTCATTCTGTTGATATAGAGGGTCTTATTCCATCTCCTCTAGCTCTTGCACTTTTTTTCCTCCTATTCCACAGAGTTCTTTGAGCCTTATGGGGAGAGATTTGATGGAGATATCCCATTTAAGGCTGAGTGTTCCAAGGTCTTTCTCTCTTTCTTCTGGCTGTAGGTCTCTGTGTTTATTCCCATTTGCTGCAGGAGGAAGCTTCTCTGAAGATGGCTGATCTGTGAGTATAGCAGAATATCATTAGGCATCATTTTATTGAAAAAGAAATAGTACTTGATTTAACCCTAAATCCCCAGGTCTCAGTGTCAAGTTCTGTCTTATACAGATTGTTCAGTATGCCTTTAGTCAAATCAGATATTGGTTGGCTACTCCCACAAATGTTGTGCCACCATTTTACTAGTATATCTTGCAGGTAGGACACCATTATAGATCAAAAGGTTTGTGATTGACTTAGTGTTTACATTTCTTCTTTGATAGCATGCTGAGTATGTTCCTTTATCAAAGAACTAGCACATAATTGTGAAGGTTCGACATAGTCACTAGCTCAACTTTTCCATGTTCACTGAGTTGTGTAGGTGATGTCTTTAGCAATGGGGCATTGCTGTCAGTTTATTGACAGAAATCTTTAGTCTTGTCAACAGCCTGGATTGTTTGGGGTCTCCCATGGTACCCATATGGACAACAACTCAATTAGATGTATCCTATTTCGGGTACTGGAAGCTTCATTTTTTTGACAAGAGATGTCCAGAAGGGGTTCTGTCTCATCATTACTTATAATTTCTATTTGATTTCCTTATACTAGTACTATAAGATTCTGATTTCAGACTAAGTATATGTAACTCTGTGAATCTCATCCCCTGCATCTAGGAAATGGAGACAAGTATAATATTGTGCTTTAGTAAAAATTAAATAAAAATAGCAGACGTGTTTCCTGGTGCAACCAGTACATGGTTTGTACTCAGTAAATGTTACCTATGCATAAGGATTTCTTGAGTAAGTTAGATGGAAATGAAGGTGGCTGCGATGGCTCAGCAGTTAAGAAGACCATGTTCTCAGAGGACCTGAGCTCAGTTTCTAGCACCCACAGCTGGTGACTTTCAACAGCATGTAACTCCAGCTCACCAGGATATAACACCCTCTTCTGGCCTTTGCGGGTATCTGCATTCTTGTTCACAGACACACTTAAATGCACGCAAATAAAAAAATAAATCTTCAAAAAATGGAAATTCAGGAAAAGAATTTTTAAAATATTTATATTTCTAGACTTCACAAATGTACAGGCAATGCAGGACAATGGCGTCACCTTTTGCATTTTGGCTTGCCATTTTTGTATTAGTGACAGTTCCATAGACTGTTCATAAGAGATAAATTATCTCAGACTTCAGTTGGACAAAAAAGGGGGCTCCATAGAGATAGAGATCGATATATGGGCAAGGCTCGAGGCTTTAGTGCTGGGCCGATTTAATGGGTCTTGGAAAGAGTTGTAGTAAAAGCTTTTAAGGGAAGCTCCCTGTTGCTGTTCTTTGTGTTCTGTCGAGTAGTTTAATGAACGCTGCCATAAAGTGTGTTTCATCTGTGTGTTATGAGCCCAGGTTCGACTGTTTGTGCTCTCAGAAGGATTCTAGCTGTCTTGGGATAACATTTTATGAAGGAAAGAAAAACTCATATGGAAATATGATTTTTTATAATGATCACTAATCTGAAGAAATTAACAGCAGTCACTGCTATTAAATCCCCAAATCAGAAATTTTGGACTGATTAAAAATATACACCATTCAAACAACAGGATTTCATACCAGATTCTGCTGGCATAATTATCTTTATATCATTGTAACACTTTGGGCTAAGTTATGAATTTGTCCTCTAAGATACTTGAAAGGGTTTTAAAATGTCTTACTATAAAGGTCTAGTAAAGTTATAGCCATTCTTCAAGGTCATTCTTAAGTTTCAAATCACAAAATCTGCCCTTTCCAATTATGTACATAGTATATGGTAGAACAGTGATTTAAAATGTATGTGGTATGAAGATAAATATTGTACTACACATATCTCAACATGATTTGCCTGACTTCCAGAATGGAAGGATATTCTAAAGTTGGAGAACAGAAGATCCTTCCTTTAGGTCATCTAAACTTTCTGTCACCAAGATACTTTATATAATTTTTTCTTAAGGATTTTTCTACATTGTCTTCATTTGTTTCCTGAGTTAGTCTATGAATATACATACATACACAAACACACACATACTATATATATATTTGGAGCTAGCACTTTGGGAGACATCATTAGAGCCTGTTTAGATATGCACTTAGGTTGGAGCCTGGTAAGCTGGAAAGGAAGTCTAGTGTTGAGTGCATTGAAAATGTTCTATACTCTCCTCTCCTATGAGTTGTTTCAAAGAGCATAAATCCAAGAGCCATTAGCAGAAGCAACTCTTTGGTGACAGTAGAAATATCATCAATGTGCCTGTATTAATAGCCTACACAAATATAAACGTTAAGGGAACAATACAACATTTCACCCCAGTTTCCTTAATCTTTGAGAAAACTAATTTCCAAAATATTTCATCATCTTGTAGAATACAATTATTGAGTATTTAAAGAAATTAACATGTTTCACTTTACTCAATATTGGATGCATGATGTATGTGTGTGTAATTGTTCACCTGCCCCAGAAGTTTAGAGGACCGCTCTAGGGACTTGCTTCTCACCTTCCAGTTTTAAATGTTTCTGGGGATTGGACTCAAGTCACCAGATCTGTGAGCAAACAAACACCTTTACTCACAGAGCATATACCTGGCCCATGAGAACTTTCAATGCCGTGACACATTTCATTTCACACTTAGGACTCAGCATCCTGTAGAAAATTGGCCGAAATATCATAAATTTTAAATTTTGTTTAATCATAGCTGGGACTCATTTATTCATTGTTATAATGCTTTTATTGAAAGTTCATTAGGCACTTTAATTAAATCATAAAAAAGGAGTAAAGGCCTGGTTACTTCATCTAGCTCACAATCTGTGTTGATGAAACAGTAGTGTAGCATGAACATGATTAAGGACTTTCAGAAAATTGTAGTGTCTATAATTCAGCTAGAATAACAATATGGAGTTTAAAAATACAAACTTCCACTTCTGTATCTCCATTATTCAATTAGCATATCCATATTAAGAAATTCATTTTTCCATATATTTTGTGTACAAATGTGTACTTTTTCAGAAAAAGAGTGTTTTACATAATTAGGTACATAATACTTAAAACCTAGTGTTTCCATTACTAGCTGGGCTGCCATATCAGGCCCCAGTGCAAGAGGAAGGTCTTAGCCCTTATGTGACTGATGAATTTATGGGGTTGATATATGTGAGCAACCCTCATCCAAGGAGACAGAGAATAGAAGAGGACAGAGAGGGGGAAGAGTGAGGGTGGGTGGGACCTGGAGGGGAGAAGGAAGGGGAATTTGATCGAAATGTTGAAAAAAATAAATTAATATATTTTTTTTAATTAGGAGAAATTTAAAAACAAACAAACCACAACAGCAACAACAAAAAAACCCTGGTGTTTCTCTCCTTAACTCTCTCCTGTAAACATTTCCTCATGGCAATGTAATTTATTTAATTATATTATCATATAATTTAATTTTTAGTGGCTAGCTGTTCTTTGCTCCATTATTTAGCTGTACAATAATTTATTTATTTAACCAATTCTTCTTAACTGGATATTTAAGACTTGCTTATGTTATCATAAAAATAATCCCAATGAAGATTGTATTCACAAATCTTATTGCTTCCTGAAAAAGCCATATATATGAGATACTTGGATACACAAGTAGTCACATTTAAGCATCTGATATATATATATATATATATATATATATATATATATATATATATAATCAAATGTTTTTAAGAAACTGTACATTTTATAAAGGTGTCCAATTTCTTTATCCTTTGTTTTTCTTTTTGGTATTTTCTAATTTTGATAAATGAACAAAAACATTTTAAGTTTTTTATTTTATTAATAATTAGATTAGCTATCTTGAGATTTTTTTTAATTCCTCAGATTTTTTTTTTTTGTATAACCTGATGTCTTTCAGCTGCAGTAGTACCTTTTTCACCAACATTTAGGAAATTCAATGTTAGCAAAGCATTGTATAATCTATCCCTAGGATTCTTTAAGTATGTTCTTAAAATGTACCATGTGTAAGATATCAAAATAGATGTTTGAAATTATACAAATAATAATACAGTTTAGTCCTACCATAAAATAGCATATAGGACAATAGACTCTGATACAAATCATAGTATGTGAAGGTACTTTTATTTTATTTTTTAATTTATTTATTTATTGCTTCAGGTTACATCTCCATCATAGTGTCCTCTTTCCACCCCTCCCAGTCCTGCTCTCCCACCCTCTACCCCCTAACCCTTCCATCCCACTCCTCTGGAGTGGAGTGCCCCTACATATCAGTCCCCGGCCCCAGTTCAGCAGTCATAATAGGGCCAATAGCCTCCTCATACACTGGGGGCTTACGAGGCAGTACCACCAGGGAAAAATGTCTCAATGACAGGGAGAGAAAAGAAACAAACAAAAACAAAAACAAAACAAAACAAAAGATTATCTCCATGTTCCCTTTGGTGCATTGGTTGTAATATAGTTATCCTGTATTATATAGCTAAAATCCAACCACAAGTGAATAGATGCCATGTGCATCCTTCTGGGTCTGGGTTAGCTCACTTAGGATGAGCTTTCCTAGTTCCATCCATTTGGCTGCAAATTGCATAATTTCCTTGTTTCTGATAGCTGCATAGTATTCCATTGTGTAGATGTACCATAGTTTTTTAATCCATTCTTCAGTTGAGGGACATCTGGGTTGTTTCCAGTTTCTAGCTATTACAAATAAGGTTGTTATGAACATAGATGAGGAGATGTCCTTGTGATTTGGTGAGGAATCATTTGGATGTATACCCATAAGTGGTATCGCTGGGTCCTGAGGCAGAGCTATTCCAAGTTTTCTAAGATATCCCCAGACTGACCTCCATAGTGGTTGTACAAGCCTACACTCCCATCAGCAATGGAGGAGGGTTCCCTTTCTCCACAGCCTCTCCATCTTGTTCTGTCATTTGAGCTTTTGATCTTAGCCATTCTGACAGGTGTGAAATGGAATCTTAGAGTCATCTTGAGTTGCATTTCTCTGATGGTTAAGGATGCTGAGCATTTCTTCAATTGTCTCTCAGTCTTTAGGAATTCCTCCTTTGTGAATTCTCTGTTTAGCTCTTTTCCCCATTTTTTAATTGGATTGTTTGGTTTCTTGGCATTTAATTTCTTGTGTTCTTTGTATATTTTGGATATTAGCCCTTTGCCAGATGTGGTGTTGGTGAAGATTTTTTCCCAATATGTAGGCTGCGGTTTTGTTTGAATGACAGTGTCTTTTGCCTTACAGAAGCTTTTCAGTTTCATGAGGTCCCATTTATTAATTGTTGGTCTGAGGTCCTGAGCTGTTGGTGTTCTGTTCAGGAAGTTGTCACCTGTGCCAATGATTTCGAGGGTTTTTCCCCACTTTATCTTATAGTAGATTTAGTATGACTGGGCTTATGTTAAGGTCTTTGATCCACTTGGACTTAAGTTTTGTACAAGGTGATAAGTATGGATCTAATCTCATTCTTTTACAAGTGGACATCCAGTTGGACCAGCACCCTTTGTTGAAGATGCTGCCCTTTTTCTGTTGTGCAGTTTTGGCTTCTTTGTCAAAAATTATTTGACCATAGGTGTGTGGGTTCATTTCTGGGTCTTCAATTTGATTCCATTGATCCACTGGTCTGTTTCTGTACCAGTACCATGCTGTTTTTATTACTATTGCTCTGTAGTATAGCTTGAAATCTGGGATGGTGATTACCTCCAGATGTTTTTTTTTTTTTTTTATTGTACAGGATTGATTTGGCTATTCTGGGTTTTTTATTGTTCCATATGAAATTGAGAATAGCTTTTTCCAGGTCTATTAAGAATTGTGTTGGTATTTTGATAGGAATTGCATTGAATCTGTATACTGCTTTTGGTAGGATGGCCATTTTTATTAGGTTGATATTACCTATCCATGGGCATGGGAGATCTTTCCATCTTCCGATGGCCTCTTCAATTTCTTTCTTCAAGGGCTTGAAGTTCTTGTTTTATAGGTCCTTTATATTGTTTGTGGGTATTGCGAAGGGAGTTTTTTCCCTGATTTCTTTCTCAGTCCATTTATTTGTTGTACAAAGAAAGACTTCTGATTTTTTGAATTAATTTGTATCCAGCCACCTTGCTGAAGGTGTTTATCAGCTGTAAGAGTTCTCTGGTGGAATTTTTGAGGTCGCTTATGTATACTATCATATTGTCTCCAAATAGGAATAATTTGACTTCTTCCTTTCCAATTTGTATCCCCTTGATCTCCTCTAGTTGTCTTATTGAAATAGACAAATCCTTAGCCAAATTAACTAAAAGACAGAGGGAAAAAACCCAAATCAACAAAATCAGAAATGAAAGGGAGAAATAACAACAGACATTGCGGAAATCTAGAGAATATTTAGGTCCTACTTTAAAAATCTATACTACACCAAATATGAAAACTTAAGTGAAATGGACAATTTTCTTGATAGATTCCACCTACTGAAGCTAAATCAAGATCAGGTTTTAGGATTAAAAAGTCCTAAATCCCCTAGGGAAATAGAAACAATCATTAAAAATCTCCCAATCAAAAAAAGCCCAGGGTCAGATGGTTTCAGCACAGAATTCTACCAGACCTTCAAAGAAGAGTTAATACCAATACTTTTCAAACTCTTTCAAAAAAAATAGAATCAGAAGAACACTGCCAAACTCATTCTATGAGGCCACAGTTACCCTGATTCCTAAACCAAGCAAAGACCCAACATGAAAGAGAACTTCAGACCAATCTCCCTCATGAACATTGATACAAAAATACTTAATAAAATACTAGCAAGCCGAATCCAAGAACACAACAAAAGTATCATACACCATGATCAAGTAGGCTTCATCCCAGGAATGCAGGGATGGTTCAACATATGAAAATCCATCAATGGAATTCACCACATAAGCAAGATGAAAGAAAAAAACCACATGATTATATCACTAGATGCAGAAAAAGCATTTGACAAAATCCAACACCCCTTCATGCTAAAAGTTCTGGAGAGAACGGTCATACAAGGATCATATCTGAAAATAATAAAGGTGATATACAGCAAGCCAGTGACCAACATCAAATTAAATGGAGAGAACTTTGAAGCATTTCCTCTAAACTCATGGGCAAGACAAGGATGCCCACTTCTGCAAAATCTCTTCCACATAGTACTTGAAGTTCTTGCTAGCTTGAGTTTTTGCTAGCCAGATTTAGTGCTCTTACTTTAGCACCAGCCATCTATTTTCCTGTATAAATTGTATAATTCCATGTTTAGCTTTCCAGTCATTCACTATGCTAATTTATAGATTTTGTTATAAACCTACCACTTTTATATTCCAGGTGAAATTAATAATTAGAAAGACTGAACCCATCAACCATTTGACAAAGAGTAATTTTATTCATCCCAGAAGTAAACAAAAACAGAGCTATATTCTCAGAAGTAAACAAAACAAAGCAGTATTCTCAGAAGTAAACAAAACAAAGCAGTATTCCCAGAAGTAAACAAAAACAGAGCAGTAGTCCCAGAAGTTGGGCCAGATGTGAGGGAGATTGTGTCCAGAAAGTGAGACTGTAACTTGATTCAGTCTCTCCCTGCTAGTAAAAAGTACCATGTGAGAGGCTGTCCTTAAGTTAGGCATTTTTGTTGATGCTGGGTGAACAATCAGCTCCCTTGAGAGGCCCCAAATAAAGAACAAACAATTAATGAGCTAAACAAGTCAAGTCTAATTAATATGTTGGGTCTCAAAAAAAAAAAAAACAACATGTAAATTTAGATTTGGACAGTGAGGGACCGCTTGTAAGTGTGGGAATCAAATGAAAATCTCTTTGGTAAGTCACTTCACTAATCAAGATTCATGGAACTTCCATAATAGGAGTACATAAAGGAATAGCAAAAACTGAAATGGAAGAACCGTTATAGACAAGAGTACACAAATGAAATCTAACTCCAGAAAAACTTGAAGCAGTAGAGCAGTATCATTAAATAGACGTTAAGGTAATTGTTGGTATCAAATAATAATAGAAAAAAAATGTAGACAAAAGATGATTTATATACAGATAAAACTTGAAAAGGTTACCAATACAGATTAGAACAACAAGGGAAACTATGGTTTAGAATGACTAGATTTCCTAGCTGCTGGAGTCATTTTCCAAAGCCATTGCTTATTCCTATAGCTTGAATTATTTTCTCCAATTCTTTCAAAATTTCAGGTCGTTTATTACAGTTTTGAGTTCGTTGTGGGTTTTTTTTTTTTTTTCAGAGTGAGAGGCAGTAGACTCCTGCACATGAGTACTCACTTTTCCACAACCACTTGTTGCCCTTTTATTCTGTGACCAATCTTATCAACCTTGTCAAGAATCAGATGAATATAACTTGGTATGTGTACGTTTCTTAATCAGTTCCATTTATCATTGTGCCTGTTTTGTGTTAGTGTCATTCTATTTCTGTCACTATAGTTCTCTCATATAGTTTGAAGTCAAGCATTGCTTCTTTTGCTCAGAATTGCTTTGACTATTTGTTGTCAGTCTTTATCCCCATGTGAATTTCAGAATGTTTTCTTCAATTTTGATGAAGAATATAGAAATTTTTATGAGGATTGAACTGGTTTGTAGATCATTTCTGACAATGCACTCATTTTGGTGGTATTCTGGTGATTCAAAAACTAAGAGTAGAAACTGACAAACAGATCTATCTTGAATTCAAAAGGTTCTGCACTGCAAAGGGAAAAATGAACACAGACATCCCGTAGAGTAGAATAAAATCCTAGATTCTATGCACCAAATAAGGGATCAGTATCCATAATATATAAAGAACTTAAGAAATAAAACACAAAAGAGCAAATGATGCCATTAAAAATGAAAAATAACTGAACAGACATTTGTCAGATGAAGAAATTGAACCAATTAATTAAAAAATGGAAAAATGTTCAACATATTTTGCCATCAGGAAAATGAATTTGAAATCACACAGACATTCCATTTTCTCCAAGTCCAGAATGGACTTCATCAAACAAATAAAAAAAAAGTAATTCTGGCAAAGAGTCGATGAAAAGGAATACTTATTGAATTCATATTGAATACAATATGAAAAGGGAATGCAAATTGGTGTAGACACTAAAATAACAATGTAGAGAAGCCTCAAAGAACTAAACACATTATGATCATATGACCCAGTTACAGCACCCTGACTAAGCTGACTTAGGAATCTTAGTCAGCATACAAAAGACATTGCACATCCATGTTTATTGCAGCAATATTCATAATAGCCAAGCTGTGAATAACCCTATATATGTCCATCAACGAGTAAATGGGTAAAAAAAAAATGTTGTTTATATGCACAATGGAGCTTTATTCAGCCAGAAAGAATAAAGTTATATCATTTTGAGAAAAATGGGCAGAACTCAAGATCATCATGCTAAATATAATAAACGAGTCTTACCAAGACAAATAGCACACACACACACACACACACACACACACACACACACACACATTTGCTCTCATATATAAAGTAAAAGGTTGGGGAAGATGCATATATAAAAGATGGGTTATTAGGCATATAGAAGTAGAACATGGATTCAGTATGAAAACATCATCAAAATATATCATAATCATGTTTGGAAATGTTACAATGACAGCCATTAGTTTATACAATTAAAAAAATAAGACTAAAGTTAATCAAGCTCAAATATAATAGTCATTTCAGAAAAGTTTTAATTATCCCCCTGGAACTAATTCATATTCACTTTTCACTGATAGTACTGCTTCGTAGATCTCCAATGAATGAAGAGGCTCATGGCCCTCATACGACATCTCAAATGAGATGAGGGACTGTTATATGAGGACACCCCACCCAAGAGAAATGGGATGGAAGGGTTAGGAGGTAATGAAAAAAAATGAAATGTGATGTTTCGGCCTTTTACTACTAATTGTCATAAACTGTTTAGGATAATTAAGAAGTACAAACTAATGGTTATGCAAGCCGGTCATTCAGTTAGGTACTATGACAGCCTATTATAGTTACTTGCTAAGCTAACCAGAAATAAACCTGCAAGAGACAAGCAACATCTGCTTACCCTAATATAAGAGATAGATAGGGCCTCTTCAAAAACCTCAAGAGATCTGCAGAATATGGCATTCAAAGATGTTTTCGTAACTTTAGATTTTTTTTTTTTTTTTAATAATTTATTTTTTATTTCTTCAAGTTACATCTCAATCACAATCCCCTCCCTACTCCCCCCTCCAGTCCCACCCTTCCACCCTCCTCCCCCTCAGCCCCACCATCCTCTTCCCTTCTTTTTTTTTT
>CAJQZJ010031998.1:7845170-7860796 GCA_907164525.1 Lophiomys imhausi | reverse complement strand
TTGCAACACAATTTTAAAAGTATCTTCTTAGATCTATAACACTCTCTTGACTCCTAAACAACTCAAAATTTAATTATGAGACTCTAGCTATCTGTTCTTCAACCACCTCAGAGACCTGAGAGGGATAAATATATCTGACTATATAGGAAGTACAGGGCCTGCAGCTTCCCAAACTAAGAAATGACATACCAGTGGCTGCCTGGACAGTTCCCATTTTCTCTCCATACATTACAGCATCGATCTTCAGTCATTTGGCCCCATTTCTCTGACAGACATTGATTGTAGAGCAGGGGTTATGAAGGACTTGCCTACCCTGTCTTGGCAGAGCTAGGCTGTCGACTTACCTGCTTCCAGGTTTTGTCCTTTTTGGACAGCATTCTGTCTACAGTTGGGGCAAAGGGCTTTTCCTACCAAGAGATAGGCTTGTGACTAATTCAATCATCTCCCACTGGAGATTCTTCAATGCTCATCTTCTACTTGGAGGAGAATAGGGGGTGCTGTCAGGAATTGATATGTCTTGATATAAAAAAAATCTAAAGTTACAAAAACATCTTTGAATGCCATATTCTGCAGATCTCTTGAGGTTTTTGAAGAGGCCCTATCTATCTCTTATATTAGGGTAAGCAGATGTTGCTTGTCTCTTGCCGGTTTACTTCTGATTAGCTTAGGAAGTAACTATAATAGGCTGTCATAGTATGTCATAGTACCTAACTGAATGACTGACTTGCATAACCATTAGTTTGCATTTCTTAATTATCCTAAACAGTTTATGACAATTAGTAGTAAAAGGCCGAAACATCACATTTCATTTTTTTTCTTTACTTCCTAACCCTTCCATCCCATTTCTCTGGGGTGGGGTGTCCTTATATAACAGTCCCTCATGTCATTTGAGAGGTCGTATGAGGGCCAAGAGCCTCTTCATTCATTGGGGATCTACAAAGCAGTACCATCAGTGAAAAGTGTCTCGTTGCCCGGGAGAGAGAACTACTAAACAAACAAATCAATAAGCATTCAATAGATAAAAAAGACTAAAAAATAGAAAAAAATATAACTAATATATAAAAAATAGATAAAGAATAAAAATTAAAAATAAGAAGTCTATGTCCATGTTCCCTTTGGTGTGTTAGTTGTAGTATCAATACCTTCTACTGTATAGCTAAAATCTTACTATAAGTGAATAGATGCCATATGTGTCCTTCTGAGTCTGGGTTAGTCTCTCTTATTCTTGATGTCTCCTGTCCCTAGGTTCTGAACACCTTTCATTCATTTTATCTATAAAATATACCCTTTCTATTCTGTGGACAAATAATAACTTGGAAGGATGCTTGTCACATATTAAGTAGCTGTTTGTAATATAGAGTGAAACTTGCCATAGGACCCTATGGTGTATATATGCTCCTATGCTTTCCTATTCAAAAGTTGAATCTTAATCCCATTCTGATGCTTCTAAGCCCCCCAGGTTTCAGAAATCTATAGCACAGGTCTATTCTGTTCAGCTGGCCTTATCTCACAACTCAATCTACAAGCAATACTTATTTATTCATGTATTTTTTGTCTTGTAATATATTTTGGAATATTTGCCTGATTTAAGAGTTTAAATTTAGTTTTAAATTTTCTTTTCAGTTTGAATCCAGAGAAAAGAATTTGTCTGGCTGTTCTATCATCATTCCTAAAAGGTTCTTTAGCCTTAAAAATAACTTCAGGGATGACAAGATGTTGTTGTTGGTAAAGGAAACCAGCTTGAAATATTAAGACTTGAATTCAATCCCCAGGACTTACATGAATAAGAATAAGGTGACAAACTCCTAGAAGTTGTTTTCTGATCTCCACACACCCTCTAACATTATCAAATAAATGTAATAAAATAAAATAATAATTATACACTGAAATACGGACTTTCTTGTTTACATTGAACTAAGGGAAATTCTAGTATATGGGACTTTAAGAATGATCAAAAATGAAGTCCCACGCCAACCAGAATCACCTGAGAATCAGCTTCACCCCATGTGATACTTAACAAGGATGCCTTTCATCCATCCTTCAAGACAGGAAGAAATTGTCATGAGTTCCAAATGGGTTCCAGCATTGCTCATGAATATTTTTTGGTTGTTTTCAGAAAGAAAATATCAGATATTAAACCTACTAATTATTCTGATAAACTTATTTACTCGATTGGTTTATCTTCATCTTCTTTTGTTTTTTTTTTAATAATCTGTGTTCCACATCAGTTGTAGAAGACAAACATCCTAGGAAAGGATCTGGTGTTATTTCGAGCTATGACAGATATGCTTTCTTCAGTGTTTTGTTGGAAGTTCACATATATGCATTTCATAAATATTGTATACTTTAACATAGATTATGAACTTTGGTATTACAGAGACTCAAGCATCTTGTGGGCAACAAATAGCTGTCTTATTGTATTTAATGCTCACTCATTAGGAGTAAATTTATTCATGATACTGTAAATCCACCTTACTACCCTAGAAGAGAGCCTATCAATGCCACTTTCCTAAATCAGTAAAATTTCTAACTGCATTCTAAATACAGATACCCATAGGTAAGTGCTCTCACTTCTCATAAAAGATGCTTATTTTCAGTAGTTTGGGGCCATTATAGCAACTCACACCTAGTAAAAATGCAGGCAACACTGGCTGCAGAGTGTCCAACCTCAACTGATAGACCCACAACTCCTAGACCTAGGGCTCAAGGAACATCATAGAAGAGGGGGTGGAAGAACTGTAAAAGCCAGAGGAACACGCCATCTGCTGTAAGGCAGTGTGTTCTTTTATATGACAGGGAAGATATAACCATGTAGTCACAACAGTATGATCACACAAGGCCCCACACCTAGACAGTGACCTACAGGAAATCAGTGGTTGTTGGGAGAGAATAATATCAGTCTTTCCCATGGAGGAGCCCCCCTGACAGTTCAACCAATGCTGAGGAGTGTGTGTGTGTGTGTGTGTGTGTGTGTGTGTGTGTGTGTGTAACGATAATAATTAAATAAATGATCATGAATTTGAGAGAGAGTATAGGAATTGGGCATATTCAGTAAACCTGCTCTCTCTCTGTCTCTCTGTATCTCTCTCTGTCTGTCTCTAACACAACACACACAGACACGCACACACACACAAGACAAAATAGCTCACAGAATCAAGAATCAGGATCTGGACACTGTAGCATTCCCACCCCACATTGGCTTAGCTCAAAGAGCTACATTTGCTGCTCGAGTTTTCTTTTTATTGTTTTCCTCAAAAAATGAACTGGAGCTAATTCTGTTCACTTACTTCCATTCTAAGGCTCTGCCAAGCTAGTAAGCTCTAAGCACAGATTTTGGGTTTATATCTTGGAATTTTAGCACTAGACTTTTTCTCTGTAGGGTTTGAAAGAAACGAGCCTTACAACCTTGACACTAGTAATTCCTGAGTTAGTGCCTTCTGTTGCGTTCTTTTTGTCAGTGTTTTGGATAATTTTATACATGAGCACGTGTACCAGAGGTGAAAAAGGCTTAATGTTCCATTTCTGATAATTGTTCTAAAGGCAGGACAAAATCTGCTATCCCATGCCTGTTTCCCCTCTCATTTGAAGTTTCACATTTCAGCAAATAAATGCACTAAAACTCAGTCCAACAAGCGATTCCATCCTTTGCTGCTGTGACCCTTTCCATCACGAAGCCTGTTTCTCTTCCCAAAAAACAGAACCAGATTCAAGACACTGAGATCTCTTCTTATTCCTTTCTCCTTCTTCCAAAATTGTACTTTGTTCTTAAAATCATCTTCTTAAGAACCTCTTTCCATTGATACAGTCAATGCCTGAACAAAACCAGCAAAAGTCATCAAATTCCACCAACACATAAAAATAGTGTGGCTACTATTACAAGATTTAAAAGTGAAGTATGTCACAGAATCCCTCTACATCTACAATCCCAGAATGTGAAAAGTGGAGGCAAAAAAGAAGCTCCATGTCAGCCTTGGATATATGAGATAGTTTTAAAAAATACACTGTATCAGTAATAATAATGATGATGATGATGATGATGATAATGAAAGTTTATGTTTTCAACAGTTAACATATCCCATATTAACTAGGGCCTCATTCATGACCCTAAACAGAATATATGTCAGCATCTCATAAACTGTAAGCATATGTGTTGTTCAAAAATAATAAGTAAATGTATCTATGAAGAAAATGTGAGTTTATAAAGGTAAACATTTTGTCATAATGATAATTCTATTATCACATCCTTAATAGTAAGAATGAGGGCTGGTGATATAGCTCAGTAGAGGATAGTTGTAGGACCCTTGAGACCCTTCAGCCATAAAAATAAAGACTAAAAGAGCTTTTAGTATTTCAAAAGCTTAGGCCTTAGCTGGGCAGATTCTCAACTAGCTCATCTAAGTAAACCCAACCACCTAGCCCCAACTATCTGAGTGGCTAGCCATATCTTTCAGGCCTGTAATCGTATCCATCTCCTTTCAAGTCTCCTGGTGAAAGGACCTCCTTTCTTCTTCCCAGAGTTCCTTTCTCCCTACAAAGAAGTCTCACCTTTCTAGTCTCTCTTTCTCTGTCCAGCGTCAGGCTGTCAGCAACTTTTATTCTCTAATCAGGAATAAAAACTCCAACATGGAGTTTTTCTCTGTAAGTTTTATCCCTGAGTTCAATCCCTAATACCACAAGAAAATCAAAAGCAACAATAATTCCCAAGTATCACTGAATAGCCACTTAGTCATCCAAAACTTTTAACCTTTACCTTTTACTTGGCACCTTTCCAACACTTTACACCCACACTGTGAAATCTCTTCCCATGTCTCCTGAGAACTTACCTTTCACCTTGCTTGTAAGACTCAGCCTCACACTTGAGGCAGACTGCTTCAAGAAGTTTACCCTTGTTTTTGTGTGTTAGTGCTTCCTCTTTGGGACTTTCAATTGATGTTTCCCTCCCACAAGGATGTGAGGTCCTAGAGTCAAAAGGATATAGTACTGCTAGCTTCTCTCCTTTCTGTACAATATGCTCCCGGAATTTGGACAACTGTCTTTCTTAAAATGCGCTAAGCCTACTTTTGAACTAAGCTGAACTCTTCTCTGAGTAGATCCATCATTGGTTTCTGTGATGGCTATCAGAACACAAAATTCCTGAAATCAAACAGTAAGAAAATTAATATTTGTAAGGAAAGGTTTTAATGGATCTGTAGGCTAGGATTCTACCATCTACATATAAGCACAAAGGATAGATGAAACAAATGAAGTGAAGAGACTGGAACAAGGTTTTTATAGACTCTTTTTATACTTTCTTCTCCTGGGCTCTGCAACATGTACCATCCTGTTCTGAGCCTGTGTTGTAATGCTTTGTTCTTCCCTAACAAATTCCTTCAAGATTCTTATTTCATCCTCCTGCCCTGTGTAAAGTGATTCTCACAGCTACATTTGCACTAAATTACAATATCCAAGCACCTTAAAAACATTTGTTTCCTATGACCTATAAACATATTTGTATCTCCCCTGGAGTCACAGAAGTAACTCTGAACTGACTCACTCATAATGCGACATGCTACCACCATCTCCAAATCTGGTTTTCTCACTAACTGAATAAGCAAAAGAATGAATGGCAAGATTACAGGCTGCTTGTAAATTAAGACTTTGGATAAAGTAAGCTTTTGGCATTTGTAGCTGTGTGATTTGGAACAAATTCCTTAACCTATCAGACACTCAGTTACCTCATTGCTAAATGACAGTTGATATGAAGATTAAATGTGCCAGTGAGGCTTAACTGATGGATGTGCCTTGCCTACTGAAATGAATAAAAGAGAGAGAAAGTTATAATAATTTCAGTGTGTTGGGGTCTATGAGAGTATAATTGTTAATTGTATGACAGCTGGGAATGCAGCACCTCAATTTTGATCAAAATCAGTCAAAAAAACAAAACAAAACAAAACAAAAAAACATTACACAGTCCTTTGTCTGGTAGCTCCTGCAAGGATGGAATATTTCAAGTAATCGTATTATTTACTTGGGGTTAAACCTCTAGTCTACTCTAATTTTAAACTAAAATCATTAATGACTAAAAGCAAGGTAGGTGAACATTAGTAATAACATGCCATCAATAAGAAGATTAAGATAAAACTGATAATAAAAGTGTCTCCAAAATCAATTGGAGGCACGTTGATGTTTTCTAATCTCAGAGAAACTCAGGGTGGCTGTAAATAGTATGTTCAGACAGACTTAGGCAATGGTCAGGAACAGGAGAAATGCTGTTTCACAAGGACCATGGAAGTTTCTCTCAAAGAAACACTTCCCTGTGTTTTTGAGAGATTCTGAGCACATTTTGAAGTTACCAACATCCTATTCACAGACATAGCAGTCATGAGGAGTGAGTGGTCACCCTCTCCTCAGATACAAAGGACAGTGATGTGTGTAATCACATCTCTAAAACTCTCAAGTCATGTTTGGGTTTAATTCTATACACATTCAAAGGAAAACTGTTTGACATTTCTCTTCCCTCTGAGGAGCTTCTACTTTAATAAACATTACATTGTGGCACTTTAGTTCTTACAGCTATTCTTAACCTTTGCTCCATAATCATAAAATTCTGAAGACTTTTGAAATAGAGAGGAACTTCACTAGGAATTTAGTGTTCACAGGGATGAGGAAATCGAAGTCGTTGACTTTTATGGAGCTTGTTTTAGGTATAGTGGGTAGCAGGGTCAAGATTAAAACTCGAACTATTTATTTTCCATTTGATATTCCTAGACCGATTCTAACTCTAGGATACTTGGTGGTTTCCAAGTGAGTAGTGAGGGAAAGTTGGTGCTTGATGCTTGGCATAGAAAGACCCTAAACATTACATTATTTTGGGCAGACAGATAGACCTTCCTAGAGACCATAAGCCAACTATCATGGGCAAAAATAACAGAAAATTTGTAAATCAGGCTAGAGATGTCCCTCAGAGGAGCCCATTAGAGGGAGGAAGAACAGGAGATAGTAGCTGGAATTCTGGTAGTTGACAGAATTCACCGTTACACTGATACTTGAAATGCCACCATAATAGCTGAACCAATGCTAAGGCATAAAAAAAGATATCGAGGACTTCAGTATGGATCACGTTTATCTCTAATGGCTAGAGTTCTAGGAATAAATCTATGTTGACCAAGACAAGATGATATTAGTTTTATAGCTACGGTTCATTAATCTAGGCCCATAAAAGCTCGGTGCAGGCCCTAACTAAAAATGCACTGACACAATGACAAACTGATTGTCTACTCATCTTGGTAATAGTAAATTCGGAAACACATGCAAAATGCATTTCTCCAGGGTACTCCCAGGAAATAAGGAGGCATACATGCTAGCTTGTATACAGGAAAAATAAGGCAAAAATGGGGAAATATTAATTTCCTCTTTAAGTCCCCATTGCCTTCAACCTTAAAGCAAGTATACATAGACCTCTGAGTTTTTGGGAAGGGATGAGCCTCTTTTAGAAATACATGACACCTTTTGTTGAGGGGTTTGACGTCATGGGTATGCTATTTCTTCTGAGATCATAAACATCAGCACTTGATCTGTCTATTTCATGTGAAATTATTTTCTAATACCATTAATTTTCACCATTTTCAAAAGAAATAGATCATCTTTGACTGGGACCTACCTCCTTTAACTTGGCATAATGTGTATGTGTCTTGAGGTCTACAATACATAAATTTCTCAAAGAGTTGTGTGCCAAACCTTAAATCAGCTGTGTGAGGAATAAGTCCACAGTGTTGTTGTTGCTTGTGGTCTCTGGGTCCAGATGCAACGTGGTTATCACTCCAGTTAATTGGCCTAGTGGCTTAGAAAGGAAGTTTATTAGGCTATCAATGATGTGTTTATGATCAGTTTTAGCCCATGAGAGATATAAAAGCACCTTTCTTTTGAACCAGCCAGTTCATTTCCAAATGCCTCATGCCAAAACTATATGGGAAACAGGAACCACTAGGACTAGCATTGGTTTGCATACACTCTTAATTTTGCTATTTCACATCATAGACAGTACATACTATAGGAGATATTTTCCATAGAAATAGCTCTATTACTCATTTTAAAAAGAAAAGGCACCTTAGATAAAGAAAACCCAAAATGCTTTTTCTTGACATAGCACTGGTAGGAATATACTCTTCATCTTGGAGTTTCCAAAAAATCTATCTGAGCTGTGTCTCAGAGGTCATTTGTCCATGACCATCTTCTAAGTTATAGATACAGAGAACAGAGCTTGCTTTATAACTACTTACCATCTGGTGACAAATTCTTCCTGAAATGCCTTCTACTCATCCATATTTTAATGCCTTTTTTTCCTTTTCAATCATGTGTGATACCTCAGCCAAATATATTGGTTTATCAGTTATTTTCCCAGTTTCTCTAGGCGGCATTTGTTGTATGAATATTCATTCTGTCTTCCTTCTAGGCCTCCCTCTCACTCTGATGACAGCTCCAGAGTTGCTGAAGCACTAGGTCTGTGTTTTATATTCAGCTCTAAAGATTCCTGGACTTGCAGTTCCTATGTGGACCCACCTTCCCTTTGTGAAATTCTGAAGGGTCAATCTATTTCTATTTCTGTACAAGAAACTAGCAATAAGCATGCCAAACTGATCTGGTTATAGAAACCTGATGACTATAATACAAAAAGAAATGATAAAGAAAACCTTTAAAGTGTGCGTGTGTGTGCACACTCACGTGTGCATATATAAATAGCTTGCATTTAGCCCTGGTTTCATAAATACATGAACTGTAACCACTGCAAATATGAATTTAATTCAAGGAAACAGTTATTTTTTACAACCCATGTATACAATTACTGCCTCTTATATTTGCAGGCACAGGGTCAAGGCACAATTGTAACTATAATTTCAGCTTTTGGTTTCAGCTACCAGCCACCTGCTACCATTTCAGAGCAGAGCCACGAGCTGTGGCTGCATGGTTCCATGGCAGGTTGTGGGGCTCTGGGGACATAATGAGACACAAGCCTCAGCCTCAGCTCTCCAGTTTGCTGCTGAGCTGCCAGTCAATCATCAATCCTTTAGGTCTCGTTTTTTAAGGACAAGTGAATGAATTAAAGGAAATATTTAAATAGCTTTTTTCTTTAAAGAAAAATAAAAGGAGTTGCTAACACAAATAAGTGAAGCTGGCAGTATATTTGAATTGGCATCAAGCACATTTCATGTTAAGGTTTACACCTGACAAGCTTTCATTTTTTTTCCAGCTTCAAGTATTTCAAATGGAAACCTCAGTCTATGTCTTTCCATGTTTTTTTTTTTTTTTTTTTTTTTTTTTTTTAAGTGTGATCTGTATTGATTCCCTCGTCCTTGCTTTTATTCCATTAACATTTCTGGAACGTTTATTGTATGTTTCCATCCCATCAGAGCAAATGGAATACATATTTGGGGCTTTTCAAACATGGGTGCGGCCACAGCCATTCAACAGTCTTTTTATCTTTTTCATTTTCTCAGAGATAGACAATCAAGGTGACTCCAAGTCATCTGGGTCCTTTGCAGTAGTCAGGGCTTTTCCTTTCACCATTTCTAATCTGTGTTGAAAAAAAAAAATTAAAAGGTTAGTATTAGGATTGGCGATATGGTTAGCAAAAGGTTTCTAAATTCAACTGTATGAATGTGAGTCATTAGAAAGGGAGGAAATGCCAATAACCAACAGAAGCTGCTGCTCATGCACAAGCCACACTCCTGAATGTTTGTGTCTATTAAAAAGAAATCCAAACATCTAATTTTAGTGTCTAGGGAAAAATAAAACGAGAACTTAACTTTAAAGTGGGTCAAATTTTCTGAGTAGTAAAGAGAGAGAAAAATCACACTTCTATAAGAAATGCTTTTAAGACTCAAGGGGATTAAAACAAATCCGTCCAGAAGTAGCTTGTAAATTAGCAAACGTGAATCAAAAAGATGTATATCACAGTGTTTGTATATGCTTCCTTGGTTTGATTTTCTCCCTGTATATATTGACCCACATTGCACTACATTCTAGTGACTAGAATGTTAAAAAGAGAGAGAAAAAAGTAAATTCAAAGCTGGAGAAAGATTTAGGATGGAAACAGAAATACAAGAAAGAAATAGAAGAGTAGGGACTACTTGCTTTCGATGGTAGGGAGGGAAGCTGTAAGGATCTCCAGCGTCAGGAGCCTGGGTTGCTTCAGTCACTATACTCTGGGTATAATTTGCTGCACCTCACAATGGCCTCCAAGGGAAGCAGACCTGCAAATTAGTTTTTCCTCATCAGTTCCAAAGCTTTCACTCTGGAAGCAGCTTTGCCTGGTCTTTCTCTTCTCTGCCAACTCTTTCTCCACATCCTGGATCAAAATACAACAAAGAGTTTATGTCTTTAACATAATTAGGACGGGGGTGGAAACCTATCATAATTTGCCTCTTTCTGATTGTGACTATTGATCTACTGAGCTAAAGGAAGGAAAAAAATTCTGTGTGTCTGACAGAATACTACACGCTTTTTTTTTTTACATATGTTTCTACTGTGATAGAAATTGCCATTTGCCCAAGTACTTTTTATATAAATGCCCTCAAATTTCTAAGATGGTACAGTATGTTCCACCCACTTCTGTGACAGATGGAAGAGACATTTGGAATTGTAAAATGCCTGTATGAAGAACAGAGCCTTCTAATGTTGTAGTTTTACCTCGAGATAATATAGTTTTCTCTACCCTAGGAAGGTTCTGAAAATAAATCAATTTTTCTTGACCTCCCCAATGTTTATGGCTCTCATCCTTTTTTTTTTATTTAAAAGTCTCTGTACACTTTCAATGTCTTTTGGTCCCAAGATACTTTCTGTGGAGTACTAATAATGTTTTCCTCGATGTCACTTTAGAGACCTCATTTTGTCTGAAACCTGTCTTCAACCTTGTTATTCTCTTAACATAGCCAACACTTCTCACTGTCTGAAGATGTTTGCACTGGAGTCTCAGATTTACTCCAAACAAAACATGTCAAGATAAATTCACTGTGCTCCTGACTATTCATACCAGATATACCCTTACTGCTTTTGTCTGTTTATTACATTAAATAAACAATGCCATGCATGTGCATGATACATAAATGTTTATAATTTATAAATAATTATATCTTGATGACTTCTAGTACACCTTAATTATTACATTCACACCTATATCTATTATTAATGCATTTATATACTCTAATTTAATTTCAAAATATCTTCTTCTGGTTTGCAATATCAAACTAATTTCCAAGTCATGCATATATGTTCCTGTATCACACTGGGCCCTTATCTCATGCTTATAGTTACCACTATGATTAAGGCAATTGCTGTGTCAGATTTGGACATATACAAAAGCCCCAAAGTGATCTGCCGGATCCTCAATATCCAGTAACATCTTTTCAGATTAATCCAATATAAAGTTATCTTCCATCACTATGGCACTCTGAAATATTCAACAATCTTCCCATCTTTAAAGGAAAGAGTCAAATGGCATGTTAGCTTATAAAATCTGGTCTCTTCTTTTTCTCTGTCTTCTCTCACAATTCTTAATATCCAGCTGCAACTGATAGCCTCTTAGGACAGTAGAAGAAGCATTTATGTAAGAGTTACAGACACTGGATTATATTATTTACCTGGCTTTTAAATTGTTTTGTAATCATTTAAAAATAATATAACCTCTGAGATACTCAGACTTATTCATATTATGAAGGATGGTAGGATGGTACCAGAAACAATGAGCATGGTACATGACACATTTTCCCAGTCTCACACTTTCTTTATCATCAGCTCTAGGATTCTTCTACCCATTATTCTAAGATTCCACCATGTCTATGTTTACAGAATGGCATGCACACTTGGAGTGCCAGCACACAACCTACCACTTCCACTTACTGGAAATTATTTCCTTTGTTTACTTCCCATTTGAGTAATGGCCTCTCCTAGTATCTATCTCATATACCTGTATGGGATACTGTCTAGATTATTTCACCGTATTCTGAATTAGTTACCTTTCTTACCACTGAATTTCAATTCCTGTGTCTCATGCACACAGTGGTTGATGTTCAACATATTTCTCACTGTATATAATTTCTAATCACTAATAGTTTTGCCATTTCTTAGTGCATTAGAACCACCACTTTTCAAGATTATTCTATTCCTTTTTTTTTTTGGAAACAGAGGTTTATTCTATTGGGATACATAGTCTATAATGGCAGAGAAATCATGGTGGCAGGAACCTGAGGTGGCTGGTGACATTTTATCCACAGCCAGGAAGCAGAGAGTGATGAGTGCTCGATCCGCTTTCATAGTTTGCATTCTCTTTTGGGTGGGCTTGAATTCTCCATAGTCAGCAGAAATCCACTAAGACTTATATGTATGGTTTTATGCTGAGGAAGCAATCTGAAGTCAACTTTGTGGCTTAGTCTCTTGCCTCAAACCAATGTTACTTGCCTTGTGCGGAGAGATGCACCACAATCACCATCTCTCTACTAGGCTATAGGATTCCATCCCCAATTGGTGGCATTGTTTAAAACACATTAAAATAAAAGAAAAGCGAGCTAGATCCATGATCAGAGATGAGTTGTAGTCGTTCTGCTATTGCTGTTGCAAGACTTTGACAACCAACAATTCCTGTCCTCTTTTAATTTCTAAATGTAGATTTCATGTACAATACAAGAGAACAAACACTGTAGAATTATTTTTGTACAAAATAATACTTGATCATGAGACACAAGAAATTTTCCTAGTAAGATCAGAAACAAAGTAAGCATATCTCCTCCCAGTAGTCCTTCTCAATATCTTACTAGACATCCTAGTTAATGAAATAAGACAAGAAAAGTAAACAAAAGACACATGTGTTGTGAATGAAGCAGTAAAATAATCATTTCACACATAAGATATGATCATCTATATACAAAAAAATGAAAAAGAAGTACTTGACCAAAATAATCTCAAGGATGTAAAATATAAAATGAGTTAACAAAAATATAATCATTTTCCTAACTTCTAGCTAAGGGAAAGTGGGATTTGAAAATAAAATGCAAAACTGTTTCTATTAGCTCCCTAAAATGTAAATGCTTAGATATCAACACAACAATATATGTCAAGATGTTTATCAGAAAACCACAAGAGTTTGGTGTGATTGAAATCCAATAAATTTTCTATGAATGGAAGAGCACTCCCATGTTCATGGAATTTAAGGTTTGGTATTTTCACAATGCCTGTTTCCTTGTAACTTCACCTTTGGCTTCAGTGTAATTCTAGTAAATTAATAAAATACTTGACCATCATTTACTTGGAGTAGAACGGGAGGTGCTGTCAGGATCTGATGTGTCTATATAAAAAAAAATATCAAGTTAAAACATCTTTGAGTTCCATAGTCTACAGATCTCTTGACATTTTTGAAGACCACCTATCTCTCTGTATATTTGGATAAGCAAATGCTGCTTGTCTCTTAGATATTTGATTTCTGATTAACTAAGAAAACTTCTGTGATAAACTACAATAGTAAAAATCTCCATTTGGAGATGGTTACATTTGTGGCAAGCTTGTCACTGGGCAAGAAAAATCCCTTGCTCCTGGAGAGAATGGACATACAAGGACCATACCTAGAAATAATAAAGGCAATATACAGCAAGCCAGTAACCAGCATCAAATTAAATGCAGAAAAACTTAAAGCATTTCCTCTAAAATCAGGGACAAGGCAAGGATGCTCACTTTCACCATATCTCTTCAACATAGTACTTGATGCTCTTGCTAGAGCAATAAGACAACTAAAGAAGATTAAGGGTATACAAAATTTAAATGAAGAAGTCAAATTATCCCTATTTGCAGACAACAGGGACACAAAATACATACATATTCCACCAGAGAACTCTTACAGAGTAATAACCTTCAGCAAGGTGGCTGGATACAAAATTAATTCAAAAAAATCAGAAGCCTTTCTTTATACAAAAAATAAATGGGATGTGAAAGAAATTAGGGAAGCAACACCCATCACAATAGCCACAAACAATATAAAATACATGGGGGTAACACTAACCAAGCAAGTGAAAGACCTGTATGAGAACAACTTCAAGTCCTTGAAGAAAGAAATTGAAGAGGACATCAGAAGATGGAAAGATCTATGCTCATGGATAGGTAGGATCAGCATAATAAAAATGGCTATCCTGGGGATCAAAAATGGCGCCAACCATAAGCAGTGCATCTGAGTAGTAGGTGAATGACATTAGTCACTGTGGAGTGAATGTGAGGTCCCCTAGCCTACACTGAAACACAGATGGTGTCTGAATTCCCATGGCGAACATTGAGACCGGTCACCAGGTAAAACAGCCCACACAGTTCCCGGGAACACCACTCTGAGATCAACCAGCTCCTTCACTGGTCTGGAGAGGAGCTCTGGCTAGAGATCTAGCCCAGGAGCGGATCCAGCCCATGGCTCCAGCCACAGACCAGTGGCCCTGCCTGTCTGCCTGATATCCATCCTGCACTCCGACCTGTACACCCAAGAGGGAAAAACAGCTGCACCACAAGAGCAAAGGTAAGTGAGATTATTTGTTCCGGAGTTTCCAACATGGAGGCACAGTGTGCACTGTAGCGGAGAGGAGAGGCAGAGACCTAACCCAGTCACAGCAAAGCAATTAGGAGCCAAGACTGCCTGCAAAAAGAGCCTGCAACAGTGTGTTCTCCACAAACACTGGGGCGGGTGGGTCACTCACCCTAGCACCCAGGCATCTGAGGCAGTCAGCAACAGGCACACTGAGGCCTGAATCTGTTGTGGTTGGAGCTCCCTGCCTGCATAGTCAGCCTAGCTGGGGAGCCAGAACGACTGGGTCAGTGAGAGGAGAACACAGACCCAACCACAGCTCTACCTGCCTTTCTGAGGAGACCTGTCAGCTCCCAGGTCCTCAGAGGCTAGCCCTCTCCCCACTCCAATCCCCTCTATATGGGTCCAATTGGGTCACAAGCAGTTGAGGAGAGCAGCAGCTACCCTCCTCTCAGTCTATTACAGGAACCTGTCCACCATCTGGAGGTAAACACCAGGATCTCAGGATCAGCCAACCCTCAGGGCAGAGAGTTTTCCTGAGCACCAAGGTCAGGTAACAAAAGAAACAAACAGATAACACCTGTGTCCATCTGATGACAAAAGGTCAGCGTAAGAACATGGTAAAAAAACAAAAAACAAAACATTAGGATGTCTCCAGATCCTAGCAATAATGCTACAGACAACTCTGGACAGCTGAACACAATTGAAGCAAAGGAAAATGACCTTAATCCTACGCTTATATTAATAATAGAAAGCCTAAGGGAGGAAATCAAATACCTCAGAGAGCAACAACAAAATACTGCAAAGGAGGTGATGGAAATGAATAAAGCGCTTAAAGGAATGGAAGACCTTAAAAGAGAAGTTGAAGCAATGAAGAAAATCCAATCCGAGACATCCATAGAACTGGAAAACCTTAAGAAAAGAATTGGAACTACAAACACTAGCATCACCAACAGAATACAAGAGATGGAAGATGGAAGAAAGAATTTCAGGCTCAGAGGATAAAATTGAAGAAATTGATACATCTGTCAAAGAAAATGTCAAATCTAAAAAAGTCCTGACACAAAACCTTCAGGAAATCAAGGACACAATGAAAAGA
>CAJQZJ010031998.1:7821974-7840170 GCA_907164525.1 Lophiomys imhausi | reverse complement strand
GGGGGGGAAGAGGGTGGAAGGGTGGGACAAGAAGAGGGAATAGGGACGGGTTTGTGACTGAGATGTAACTTGAAGATAAAAAAAGTATTTAATAAAAAAAGAATGAAAAAGTGGTAGTATGAAAATAAATATTTGAGGAAATAAAGGAGACAACCAATATTTTTTTACATTTATTTATTAATTCAAGTTATACCTCCATCACAGCACCCTCCCTCATCCCCTCCCAGCCCCACCCTACCACCCTCTACCCTCTCTCCCACCTATCCTTCTCCTCCAGTGTGGGGTTCCCCCACATATCAGCCCCCTCAGTTCATCAGTCATAGGAGGGCTAAGAGCTTCCTCTTGCTCTGGGACCTGACATAGCACCTAGGGTAAAATGTCCCACTAATAGGAAACAAATCCATGACCTAGACTGCCCCTCCCTCACTTACTAAGGGATCAGTATGAAGACCAAGTAGCCTATCCTCTATATTTATACAAGGGGAGGTCTAAGTCTAGTCTAAGCCTCTTTTTTCTGTTTTTTTTTTGTTTGTTTGTTTGTTTTGTTTTCTTGTTTTTTTTTTTTTTTAGTGTTTCAGTGTCTGTAAGCCTCTAGGGGCCTAGGTTGGTTGGTTCTGTTAATATTTATGTGTTGTTCTTGTGTCCTCTTAAAGGAGACCATTAATTTTAAGTTGGGTTTTCAGGGAATACTTTTCTGAGAAAAATGTCTCTTCTTCTTTTTCTTTTTTTTTTGCTTTTGCTTTTAATTTTTATTTTTTGTTTGTTTTTGTTTTGTTTTTTGTTTGTTTGTTTGTTTTGGTACTATGGGTTGAACCCAGGACCTTGCACAAACTAAGCAAGCTCTCTGCCACTGTGATTTTATTTGCTGAGCCAGAGCCCCGCTATCCTTGAAATTGATATCCTTCTGCTTCAGCCTTCTGAGTTGTCAGGTTCCCATCTATCTTTTCAAGCCACATATAACAAGCATCTCTGAAAAGAAAAAAAACCTATTGACCTGAAAATTTGCTAGGTGGAAGAGCACTTCTCTAGTATGTCCGAGGCTGTGGGTTCAATTCCCAGTAATAAACACATACTTTGAGTTAAAGAGGCCAAAAAAGCAGATGCCTCCGAAAATGTCATACCAGTTAGAAAAAAAATGTGTGTGCTTAAGCCTGAAATAGAATTGTTTAAGGAATGAAGCAAAAGGATAGGTGGGAGATGGGGTAGAGGGTGGAAGGGTGGAACTGGGAAGGGTGAAGAGAGGGGGCTGTGATGGAGATGTAACTTGAATTAATAAATAAATGTTTTTAAAAAAGAAAATATGAATTAATTTAAAAAAGGTTACCTAAGCATTAAAAAAAAGAAAGAAATGAAAAAGAAAGAAAGTCACAGACAGAAAGAAAACCAATAATGGCTGTGTGCTCAACAAAGGAAAAGGAACCTGAAATGAGTCCAGGACAATCATTTTAGACAATGTGCTACAAGGAGTTTTATCTTCTGGGTCCTGAGAAGGTCTCACAGATCTTACAGTTGGTGGTGACTTGTATGTGTACATGTGTCTCTCTGTGATGTGTATTTGCTTTCTCTCTCTCTCTCTCTCTCTCTCTCTCTCTCTCTCTCTGTGTGTGTGTGTGTGTGTGTGTTTGTGTGTGTGTGGTGTATGTTGTGTATATGTATGTGTCTCTCTGTGTGTGTGGTGTGGTGTAAAAACAACATCCTTTTTCTTGTTTCAAAGAAAATTGCTTTGCTACTGAGATTATTTTGGTTTTAGTGGAAACAAGTGTAATGTTGTTTGTAGGAAATAAAACAGTCAACATTCTCCCTACAATAGTACCCTTCTAAAGATGTTATAACAAAATGGATTCTTATTAGAAGAGTCAGAAGAATAAGGTGAAATTCATGGGCTTGCTATGTTCTTAGAAGCAGCCTTGTACTTGGACCATGCATTAAAATACAACATTCTAAGAATGAGAATAAGAGAAGGAAAGAAGAAATGATGAGGCAACAAGGTAGACAGGGAAAAAGGAAGAAATGTATTGAGGGAGCTTGTTTGGATGGTGACCATTTTGGGGAAAAAATGGTCTCACTTTAAAAAAAAAATCAGTAATTGCAAAATATGCCGTAGATGTGGCTTTCACTTCCTTCCTCCTTTTCTTCCTTTCCCACCCTTCTTCCCTCCCTTTCTATCATTTTATTTTTCTTTTGGGGCAAAATGTAAGTAAATGGCACTAGTTACAGGATCTCTTTATATAATAAAATAAATTACAGTAGGCTCCCTGTGGCTTTTCAAAATCTTTGTCTTAGTTATCCCTCCTCTAATCCCTCATCTGCCCTATACTCTTGTCCCCCCCCCCAACTTAAACATTCTTCTCTATTACTCCTCCTTTCCTCTTCATATCCATCTGTGTTCTACTATCAACCTTCCTTGAAGGCCTTTCGATCCCTCTTTGCCAAAAGAAGATTTCTAATTTCATAGATCCTGTAAGTAGGTTCATCATGCTCCAATAGACAGCCCTATACCCAGAAGTGTACGGGTGACACAAATTGGAGTCAATGGCTTATTAAAATGTAAAACAGGACACAGAGTTTAGAAGATATGAAGGTGGGGTAGATCTCAGAGGAGTTAAAGGATGGAGTTGGGGTGAATATTGACAAAATATATCATGTGAAACCCTCAAAGAATTAATAAATTTTTCTTTTTTAAGATTAAAGTTAGTCTTTTCATTGTCAAATGGTTTAAAGAAACCATTGCCTTATTGTAAAGTAGTTTAAGCATCTAATTTAGACTCTTAATGCATCAGTGTGATGACATTTTACAATTTTCATTGTGTGTATCAGACATAGGTTATACTACTTGCTTTAGTCCATTTGTGCAAATACAAATTAAGATGTGTATAAGCCAAATACACTATTAAGGACTGAGCTCAGAGATAGATAACAGTTTCTCCTGGCTTTCCTTTTAATACTCAAGTTAGCTATGTGAATTAGCTGGATAGTTCTGAGTGTCATCTACTTACTCTCGAGGTCCAATTAACTCATCTTCAGTATACCAAAAGAATTTTGAAATTAAGTTATTTAAAATTTGTTGTGGAAGAATGCTGGCAGGCTGAAATAATCATCCTGCCAAGAGAGTTCTGTCATGTCCTTTACCTCTTCCAATACCGAACTGGTTATATATGGAAATACATGGTAGTTTCTGTAAAGAAGTGGGAACAGTAGTGTCTGGAAACCTGATTATACCAGTTCTTCCTAGGATGAATGTGGTGATTCAGCTGTTAGAAATAAACAACATCAACAAGTAAATTATATAAACTATGAAATAAATAAACTATGAAATAAATTTCAAAAGTAATAAATACTCAAAATATATCCTGCTTATTTCAGTACAATTTACTCTCTGTTGTACTCTTAAAGCTATGTTCATGTTTTGTATCTCCATGGCAAGGATATTTCAGAAAAGTTTTCAAGTCTTCCTAATTTCACCTCCATCATGCTGAAAACTAGCAGTCAGTGATAGTGAGAATAATGGAAAACACTACAAATCACTGTTTTCTTTCCTTAGAGATCTGTTTAATAAAGAAAATATTCTAGAAGATGCCCAGTTGATACTCACAGAAGCTAAGGATGAGACCTCCTCATGGGCATACTGAAACCCTCATGAACAGAATAGAGTTGTATAGACCTTCTTCCTATCTAACACACCACCACATTGGAGACAGGACCAGAGGAAATTCTGGGCTGCTGCTCTGAATGCAGACAGGAAAGAAGAAGCTTCTGGAAAGGCAAGTGGCTGTAAAGGAGGCTGGAATCAGAAGCAGAAGATTAATATTAAGGAAGCCATGTCAAGATCCAAGGAATACGTCAAGATCCAAGGAATATGTCAGCATACTAGCAGGAAAGGAAAATTGACTTGGCAATGGCAAACTGAACAAGGAGAAAACATGAGACTCCAAAGCCAAGGAGTGGGTGACTGTGGTTATTAAAACAGGAGCTATGAGACGCCTGGGTAGGTACCCTGGCAGGGCTCAGGGCAGAGGGATTATGTGTTTCACTGGGTGATAGGGATGAATACATCACACCCTTAATCACTTTACAACTAACTGGCAAGTGTCTAAGAAAGAGAAATCTAAATGTTTCTAATAAAATGGAATTTTCAAAAAGCTCAATCGGGGGATGAGACTAAGAGGTTGAAAAATGACTTGTGTTCTGAATGAGTGCAGACAAATCTTAAGAAATACAAGGGAGAGAAACCAAGATGGCAAAGTACACAGCAATTTCACTGGGCTGGCTTTTTTCCTTGTGTTTGAGAGTCTAGATAAGGAGCTTTCTGCTGGTGGGGAGGTGTGGGGAAGCAATGGAGCCTTAATTGCCTATTCACTGTCTCTTCCTGATTATATCCTTCCCCTTCTATCTGTCTCAGAACCTCTGACTTGGCCAAGGCTGGGTCAGCCTATGCAAATGGATTCAGATCAGCTGAAGTCACAGTAGTTTAAGATGGAAATTTTAGTTAAACCTAAAACCTTCAAAAGATTTGCTCAACAGGATGAAGATTTTAATCAATACAACACAAACTAAGAAGAATTTTAGATCAGAAAGTAAGTTTAAAAACAACAAAATAACTAAATAACACTACTATATAGTAAGTGCTAGTGTTCATAGAATGTGTTAGTTTTTATCTTATTGGAGCCTATCATGTGAAATTAGCCAAATGGTCCAGGCACTCAGATGGTGACAGACAAGATATTTATGTAGTACAAATTTTTCTGGTGAACTCTGCAGAAGTTTCCTATGAGAGGATTAAATTTGGGGTTTTAATTTTTCTTTATTTAAAAAAAAATCCTTAGAAGACAATCATGTTTACTTACTAACCTGTTATACTTGTATCTAGGTGACCTTTGTGTAGATATAACTAGAATAAGCTGGAATGCTACACACTCCATTGTTTGGATACCGCCTCCCAAAATCATTTCATGAATGGAGTCTGTGGCTCTGTGGTACCATTGCTGATCTTGTAACATGGCATGTTTCCTTGTCATGAACATGAAATTTTAAAAAGTGGGTGGGGTACTGAAGAGAAGGTTCTGGAAATAAAAGCCTTGCCTTGGAGAATCTGAGTTTGCTCCATAGGAAGCATCAGAAAGCAGGAGGAGAGGGGCAGAAGCTGAGCAAAACCCAGCCCTTTCCCCTGGCTGGTAGCATAAAAGACCCAAGATGCCTGGAGTTACTGGAAAAGACATAAATCTATGGAAGTTTGTTAGCCTTCTGGTAACCTGACTCAAAAAATCCTAGTAATTGAAAATCCCTAGATGGATGTATACAATCAGGCTGGCCAAACAAAAGAAGCAGGATCTCTGTAATGAGGACTGCTACTACCCATGAGTTGCTTGCATAACTAGGCACCTGTGCATCCAGGGTGGTACTGGGGTTGGCTCCACGACCATAATCTGTAGAAGACATTTGTGAAGTAGTACCTGGTCTATCAATTTCAGCAGAGGCTCCAAATGTGGACTTACAGGTCCTCCATATCCTCCCTGGAAGAGCTAAAAATGGATGGGAAAGACCAAGACAGTGGCCATAAGCTGACATTTACCCATAGGTTAGATATATCAAGGCAGATGGCGGCTGCTGACAAGAAATATAAGAATAAAGGATCCAGGTCAATATATTATCTCATTAACAAAAAAAAAATAAAACAAAACAAAAGGCGCATACCCCTAGCATAGTGGAATGCTCCTATAATCCAAGGAGTGAGGAGACAGACAGGAAAATCTCTGAGGATTGCTGGCAGAGTAGCCAAGTTTAATTGTGAAGTCTAAGCCAATGAAAAACCCTATCCCAAAAGAAATACAATTTTTGTGGTTGGTGTATGTATGACTTCAAGGCTGACTCGTCTGCACTGAACATCAATCAGGAGGCTAATCCCTGGAAGAAGTTAATTTTCCTTCTCACAGCAGTCATTAGTTGCCTGTAGAGTAAGGACTGAACAATACAGATGAAACCACTTCAAAACACTGTCCTCATATTTTATCCCCCATGTTTGTCAGGACACTCTTAACAAAAATATATCTGTAGAAGTGAAAATTAGAGTGGGAAACTCAAGACAGCTTTTACAAAGGCACATGGGCCTGGAAAGAGGGTTCAGCTGGTAAAGTACTATGTTTAAATTCCCAGGACACATGTACAAAGTCAAATGCTATGCTGTCTGCTTGCAACTATGGTGCTAGGGAGGCAGAGACAGGAAGAGAGTGCATGTGTTCACTGGGCAACCAGTCTTGTAAATCAGTGAAGTCCAGATTCAGTGAGAAACTATCTCAAAAGTGACATGGAGGGCAACAGGAGAAGATATCCAATGTCAAGTTCCTGCTTCAATATGTACTGATACCATACATATGTGTGCACATACAGGGATATGTCCAGTATATGTATGTAACATATGTGTGTGTGCGTGTGCGTGCATGTGTGTGTGTGTGTACAGTGTGTATGGGTATACTATGACTGGAAATAGTATGTGTTTTGTGTATATTTTTTAAACTGCATTAATATCATTTCATTCTGTTATAGACTATTTTCACTAAATATCATAGTATTCTCTAAATGTATTTAAAAATGATGATTTACTTTTTAATCTTCTTCCCCTGACTGGATAGGAGTGTATTTCTGTGGTAATTTGAGGATTATAATTTCTGCTTTTTCTCTTCTCTAGCTGTGAAAGTCTACACCCCCTCTGGCATGACTGACTTCAATTTAACTAGATAACTAGAAGCCATTCCCTGTTTGAACATCCTTGGTCCACAGAAAACACATTCTCTCTCTCTCTCTCTCTCTCTCTCTCTCTCTGTATATCTCTATCTCTCTCTACCTCCTTCTTTTCATCTCTGCCTCCTTCCTTCCCTCCCTCTCTCACCTTTTCCTTTTATCATCCCAAGTCCATTATTTTCCCTAAACAATTCTGAGTTTCTTTTGTAGTTGCCCAGCTGTTGTGAATATTAATGGTATTCTTCAGGGGACATTACTTATGGCAGAAATTGTAAGTCTTTGATCAATGTTTTTACTTAAATAAAAAAAGCCCATGCATTATGGGTAGATTGTATTTCTCTTATCTTATGTTGAGCACTGGATTGCTCATTTCCATCTTTCCTTATATTATGGAGTTGGAGGCCATTGGAGACTTTCAAGTTGTTCTTTTTCAAAAACCTCTTTCCTCTTATTATGTGATCTTTCTAATGCTTACTCTGTGTATGGTGATGTCTGTCCTGGTTGGTAATTCTTTTGCTACACTCCCTAAAGGCAGCAAGTGATTCAGAAGGGAGTGTGTAATTTGTTTTGTACCGTGGAATTCCTGCCATGCCTATATGTATTTAGACCACAGGCAAACCAATAAAGTTGTCATAGAAACAAAGCATTTCATGAATAAATCAATCCATAACAAACTTGTAAACTTCAAACAACCCACTGTGCTTTAACAACACATCCGTTACATACACAAAATGATCATATTTATAATGAGCAGTGCACAATATTATTCTTTCTCATGTATTTGGTCCTGTTTTCCATCGTATAAATATTCCTTAATGTATTTTTATGCAGCTTGTGGATTCCCACTGAGTTAGAATGAAATAAGTAACTCCAGCTGGCATGATAATGCTGGAAAAACAGACTTTTAAAAATGTACCTCCTAGAGAACCCTAGTTCAGTGTGTTTGGAATACCTGCTCAGAAGACCAGAGGGCATTGAAATGATGGCTAAAAAAAAAAAATCCCCGTTTTTAGCAACTCCAGTACTCTTTTTCCACCTTCTAACTTTCTTGTTTGATGTTTAGTCCCTTGTTCTGCATTCAGTGAGCATCTTCAGGGAATATCTTCACTGGAAGTAGGGTGGGGTGAGGTACTTAAAAAGTGACCCTAAGTATTTTTAAAAGCCTCGGTGGGAAACTGCCATGGTGGGATCTGACAGAGAGGGTGCTTTGAGAAGGAAAAGATAGTGTGATTGTGTAAAGCTTTGTAGATGGCTAAAAAAAATCAAGGAAGAGGCAGAGTTAGAGGAGGTCAGTGTGATACATGTCCTCTGGGGCTTGCTCTGGCTGTTAGAACATTTCCTTCCTTTCCTGCTTTGTGAAATTCTGTCTGACTGTATTTGGGTGTGGTACTGCCTCGCAGACATATTGGATTACATCCCCTTCCTCTGTTACTTAGAATCTGATAATCCAGCTAGAGCTTCATTTGGCATCAATTAGACAACTCCCCAGTTCTATCACTCATATATTAAAATATACATGTAAATTTTATTTACCAGTAACTACTTTCCAAACTATCATATTGAGTCTAATTTTTACATTGTTTGAAACAATTTCAAACTGTTCAGCCACTGTCAATTATAAAAACAAAAAAATAGTCCCATTTAGCTTATATATTTAATCTGTGTTTAACTCCAAACTCTCCTATATATCATTTAAGTGGACAGGATAACTTTTGTCAAGCCTCTAAAGTTTCTCTATTGCTCTGGGGGGTTTGCATGGACTCCTGGGATATTCTTTCCTGTTACTTTCAGGTCTGGGAAATGAGGATGGAGCCAGAGTGCTAAGATTTTTCTCAAGGTTCTGGGAAGACTTGTTGAGTCTACCCTTTATACTTCTGGTGGCTTTACAAACTGACCTCACCTAAGCAGGTGTGTAGGTCCCCCTTGGTTCTGTGTTGGGTGTTCCCTAGCCCATCATCTACTGATGAGACATATATGAGATGATATCAGTTTTTACCTTAAAAATGTTAAGGCAAGTGTGTATATGTGTGTCTGTGTGTATATACATAGGCAAGTGTGTCTATGTGTGTGTATGTGTATATACATAGATACATACACACAAACACATATGGGGCTCTGTCTTATTTTGATATGGGTAGACATTGAATAATGTTTACGTCAGGTTAAGTATGTCTGTCTCCTTAATGACTATTATTTCCTCCTCACAAAAAATTCAATGTTCTTTCTTTTAGTTTTTCTTAAATAGCTGCAGTATGTAATTATTATCTGTAGTCACCCTACTGTACAAATCCACACCATGGTTCTTACTGATGTCTCACAGTAATTTATTACCCACTGATCTACCTTTCTTCATTTCTCTTTTCACTCTACTATCCATGTCTGTGGTCAACACCACTTTACTCTCGCCTATGAATTGAACAGTTTTAAATTATATGTTATCATTGTATGCATGTATGTATGTATGTATGCATGCATGCATGTATGTATGTATGTATGAATGCATGCATAGCATGATACTTGTCTTTCTGCCCCTGGCTTATCACCTCACATAATGATGTTCAGGTCCATCCATATTTTCTCAAATGACAGTGTTTTACTCTTTCTCATAGCTGAATAAGATTGTCAAGGTAATAATGTTTGGGGTAATGTACTCTGAAAGTTCACACCCACTGAAACCTGTGAATGTGATTTCATTTTGGAGTAGAGAAGTTTTTCAGTCATATTAAAGTCAAGATAAATTTATCTTGGGTCAGAGTAAGCTTTTCCTTAATGACTAGCGTCTATACAAAGGTAAAGAAACCATGGTACAAAGATGTAGTGAGGAAGAAAGTCCAGGGAAGGCAAAGGCAGAGATTAAAATGTTGCATCCACAAACCTAGAAATACCAGTGGTTTCTGGAAACTCCCAGAAGCTGGGAAAAGTAAGTGAGGTGTCTCGTCTCAAGATTTAGAAGACACATGGTCCAGCCAGCACTGGTCTAAGACTTCTAGTGTTCAAAATTGTGAGAGAATGTTCTACAATTTTAAATCATCTGGTTTATGGGTCTTTTTGACAGATACCAAATTTAAGAGCTCTACACTTCAAATTTTCTTTATAAATGGTATTTGGTTTCAAGCATAACTCAACATCCGGCACATCTGAAGCTGGATTTTTCCTCTAAATCTGAGCACTTGTGGACATCTTTAGTTCAAGCTCTGGTGCCCCCTCTGTCTAGGATTCTGCCCTCACCTTAGAGTCATCTTCTACTCTTTCCTATTTCGTGTATCATTTGTCTCGCCATTGTGTATCTACTTCCTCTGACTGGGAAGAGAAGGGAGTCTCTTAAAACCCAAGGTCTAAACAGAGCACACAGGGCTCAGGAAGTAAACAAATATCATATAGTCTCAAGAAGTTCCTGAAACTTGCAAGATGCATTAGCCTCCCCTCACCCCTTTTTTGTTTTTGTTTCTGTTTTTTTTTTTTTGTTTGTTTGTTTGTTTTTTTTTGTTTTGTTTTGTTTTTTCCCCAGACAGGGTTTCTCTGTGTAACAGCGCTCTGTCTGTCCTGGACTCTTTTTGTAGACTAGGTGGCCTCAAACTTACAGAGATCCACCTGCCCCTTCCCCCGGCCTCCCAAGGGCTGAGTTGAAAGGCGTGCGCCACCACACCCAGCACGCCTCCCTTCTCTAAGCAGTGAAAATTGTTGGGACATGGAAAGAGTCTCTACAGGGCCATATGCTTGGAAAATTACAGGGAGCTCCAGAGATGCTGGTGTGAGCTTCTTGGTGATAAAGGTGTCTTTGAGTCTTCCATGACCCTGTAATTGACCCCAATAAACTCACTGGCTCACTAAGCTAGACTTGTGTGAAATTATTTCTTTTGTCTGTCTGAGGCAAACAGATGTTAGTTCACATCAACTGAGGAAAAGTCACATAACACTTCACATATTAGTAATTCTTCCTTTCTTTCAGAGGACTGTCCAGATTCTTGAATTTTGTCTGGCCTTTGCCATTTGCTCTTATACCAGTGACCGAACCTGATTATACCTGTAAACCATAATGGAGTGTGATAAATGAATGATAAATGACAGAAAAAATGATAGCATACACAGAGGGCTTATTGTGGACCAGACCTATGCTACACTGTACCTGCATCTCTCATTCAATATGTAGAATTGTCTATGACAAATGTGCTTCTCTTTTATTTGTAATGCAAATGGAACCCTGAGCTATTGAGTAACTTGGCGAAGACCACATACTTTGTAAGGGGTAGAAGCTTGAGATTCAAACCCATATATATCTGAATCTGATCACAGCTTCAACTACTAAACTTTGTCCCTGTAAAGTGGTGATAGGCATTTTTCTACAGCTGACTAATGCAGATTTACTTTTTAATGGACAATATTAATGTAAAATCATTAAAAGGATATCACCACTAAGAAATATTCATACCTTAGCCATTTATCTCATCACTGTAGCTAGAAGTGTATCTCAGCAGTAGAGCAATTGCTTTGCATTTGGAAGATTCTAATGGTACCTCTTCAGAACCACAAAACAAACAAACAAAAAAACTCTCCCAAACTCGGTTATAGTCATTTGAGATTTAAGACTCAACTCATTCAGCTTAAATTTTGTATCACTGCACAAAGCAAAGTCCCTCTGTGATGCCTAATCTGAGTACATAAATGTTTGTTCTCTAAAGAAAGTATCTGTAGGATTCAACAGATTTTCTAACATTGTTCATGAACCAAAAATAGGATGTTTTTTCTTACAACTGTTCTGGGACCCCTGTGCACTCCAGAAGTCTGGTCATTCAAAGTTTCTTCCTCCTCTGAAGCCATTTGAAGTTCACTTAACCTTAAAAGCCTTTTAAAGCAGATCTAGGCCTTCTGTAACTGCTCTAAATTCTTGCTTAGGGTAATGATGGTCCTGGCACATCACCTATTGATGCTGCTGGAGGATTCCTGCAGGACAGAGCAGGTGCATCAGAGCAGCAGAGACTCTGAACTACTAGGTGCCTGTTCGTTGAGTCTCTTCTATCTTGATATTGCCCATCTCACCATCTTCCCCCACTTGAATTTCCATGAAGACTGGGTTATAATCAAAAGCTACATTCTGAGCAAGCTATCTGTGTCTCAGTTATTAACCCCTCTGACCCATACACATGCCAACAGCCTAATTATTTAACTCAGTGGGTCATAAATTTTTTTTAATTCAAAGTACTTAAGGGATTTGATGACCTGAGGTGTATTAGTAGGAAAGGGAGGGCTATGAGAGAGGATAAGAAGAGTGAAAAGAGTCAAATTTCTAATAAACATAGTTGAGCTGCTGTTGTGATAAAGTAATCTGAATAAAGCAACTTAAGAGATAGAAGGTTCATTCTGGCCACAGTTCAAGTTGAAATTTTATCAAGGCAGAAAAGTTACAGCTGCAGGAGTTTGAAGGAGCTAGTCATATCACATAACACTCAGAAAGAAGAGCGAGATGGAGCTTCACTACTGTTCTATTTTGAGTTCTCCAATCATACCATCCAGGGTCCCATGCCCACTGAGTAACCCACAATTGAGATGGGTTTCACACACTGATTAGTGTGATCAGCCTAATCCCTCATAGGCAAATCCAGAAAGCCAACCCTCCATGTCATCTAGATTCTGTCACATTGATTACATTATCACTGTATGTGTTTAAAATTTTCAAAAAAATCAATGACACAAATTAATAAATGTATGAAACTGTATTAATTACAAAAATAATTACTTCTTGAAGAAAGGCCATGGACCTTTATTTACTGATCACTCTTGTAATTGTTTTGTTTCTCACGTGTGAAACTTACATTCACCCTTCCCATATACTCTTAATGAAATTATCCTTATCAGAAAGATCCACATTCACATATTCTATGTTCCATACTGTAACCATCTGAACTAATAGTTAATGGTTATATACAGAGCATATTCAATGTTCAATAAGGTAGTGGCCATGAAGTTAGTACAATCATCTTTTTATATCAGCCATGCATATTGACAGGAACCCCACTAACACACAAATCTGTGGACCCTCAAATTCTTTGTGTAACAGGTTATTTGCACATCTTCTGTGCAATCCACCTATATCCCTCTTATGTACATTGTCTCTAGATCATTTATAATACTTAATACAGTGTGACTGCTGTAAAAGTGAGGTTTACTGTGTTGTTGATGGAGATGGACAAGATAACTCTTCAAATGCTTATTAAGCAAATTTTCATTTTTCCCCTACTTTGTGATTAGTTAAACTTACAAATGCAAAACCACCATGTGTGAAGATTGCTGGATTTGATGATAATCACTGAGAGATTTGTTAACATATCAGTCATGACATCAGGAAGTATAATAAGGTATGCCCTGTTAATATTTTCAATGTCCCATGTTTGGGCTGGAGAGCACATGCTTCTCCTGCAGAGAGCCCAGCTTCAGTTCCCACACAGCCACCAGTTAACAGTAGTTCCTGGGGATCTGATGCTCTCTTCTGGCCTCGCTGGCCAGTCATGCATGCTATGGGCAAAGATACATGCTGACCAACACACAAAATAAAAATGAATCATTTAATATTCTGTGTTTAAGGCGAGGATGTTAAGATTCAGAGAGATGGAGTAATGATTCAAGACCCTAGATAAGCCTTACACAAAATAGTCTCTCAGAATTTGGGGGAGGGCACTGGCTATGAAGAATAAGATTGCTTTCCTGTTTCTCTTTTGCATGGTTCCAACCCACAGGAAGGCTATTTCTTAGGGCTCCACCCCACAGCTTCGCCCCCTTCCAGAGAATCATGATTCCATAATTCCTTCCAGAAATCTCTAACGAAAGTAGATATTTTACTAAAAGGGGAAGACAAACATTATCTGGTAATTAGGCTCATTAATTTCACGGGGAATTTTTCCGCTTTCTGTGGGACCGTGATCTTGAAATGCATTATCTCCCTTTTAGGACTTCATTTGCCTTGGTGTCAGAGCAGATGAAAGGTAGTGTGCCCTGCTGGAAACAAACATGATTCCCAGCAGCTGCATTTTGTTTTCCTTAATAATTAACAATGGATGCTGACTAACCCTCCCAGCATCAAATGCCCACCTTATCACAAAGAAGTGGGCATTGGCTTGAGGAACTCACTAGGGATGTCAGAAAAAGAAGTATGATTAAAGGATTAAAGATTTAAAGGTTGGCATTAGGATGAAAGGTGGAATTACAGTAAATATAACACTGTTTAACATTAAATGGAATGTGTGTACTTGAAACAGTTGCTCACTTCAACATTAATTATTAAGGGAGCCTGACAACTCATTTTTAATTCGCAACTAAAGACACAATTTCTTAAGATATAAATACAACAAAGGAGCTCAGAGACTTGGTGCCTCTTTATCTTTCATGATTCCATGTCTTTATTTCATAAAAATCTATAGACAAATTAAAATGTGATATGCCTAACCCATACAAATCAGGCATGGTTTGTGATAGGTGGACATCCTGACACTTAAAAATAGGATACATTACATTGACAATTGTTTTATACAGCACTCATTATTTTGATTTAAGTGTATACTTCTAGAAATACACAATTTATAAAAGATTTGAAACAACTACAATGTACAGTTTACAATAATCTTATTCTGGGGGACAAGCCAATGTATTAATTCTTTGCTTTTTAGTAAGAGACAAACAACAGATGAGAGAGCAATCAAATATGCATTGCTTGGTTTCCATGTGAAACTGATAAATATTCAAATTGGATGTTAAATCTATTGCCCATTAGAATCAGCATGGTCCTCTGCAAGCAAACCTTTGGAGGAGATTTGTGACCATGTGTCACTGTACAAATGTCTTCACCAAAGGATGGACAGATGGGACAGTGAAGGAGATTATTGTGGGGACTCTAAGGGCAACTTCAATCATTCTGTCTGGCAATGTGTAATAGTAGTCATGCTTCTGTGGGATTTGGATTTATTTTCACTTTAATGATTGTCCAGGACTTTCAAGTTAACAAGGTTTGGGCACTTTCATTCCATAACCCAAATTGTTAACTACTTAGCAGTGGCAGGAAAGATGATTTATTGAGTAAAGGTACTTGCCAACCCTGAGGATCTGAGTTCGAACTCTGACACAGGAATGATGGAGAGAGATAACCAACTCTAACCAATTGTCTCATTATTGCCATGTGAACCTTGTCATGCTAGAAACCCTGTCCCTATGATGTAGACTAAATAAATAAATGCTATAATTTTAAAAAATCTTTTAATCTAAAAATCAATTGGATAATGAGAAATACAAAATATTGACAAAAATTGAATTTCACAGCTATGTGTCTTTTTGTTTTCTCTAGGGAATTTCATTATTATATTTTGATTTCTTCATCTACTATCAAGGCGATGGATAGGTGATCAGTCCTCTGACTATGTTGTCACCCATTCGAGCAATCTGGAATACTCATTATGCCATAGTGCAGGGGGACAGCAAAGCAGCAGAATCCTGTGATAGCTCTAGAAGCTTCTGCTGGAGAGGCGCATGGGCCATTTTCTGCTCACATTCCACAGTGTAAAGCAAAATACAACCATGAGGTCAATTTAGATGCCATGGTATGGAAAGGAGCCATCTGCCTTAGAAAAGGAAATTGATGTGGACAACAGTACCATTTACTTCCCTTCTTTGTACACAAATCCTGAAATGGTTTCATGGTGATATAATTTGATATATATGAACACAATCATAATATTTGGTGGGTTTTTAGATAGATGGGTTACCCCAATGTTCCCTTTAAAATATCATAAAGATAATTATAAAACTGATTTCACTGAGGGGTATTCAATAAAATAATTTATACAAAAAAAAAGACAATGAAGTTCCAATTAGTGTGCTAAGGTTGCTGAGAAAATAGAAGTGGGTCAATTGACCCAGAAACTATCAGGCAATTCTTACCAATAAGAGCATTTTACATTCATCAGTTGAGGGACATCTGGGTTGTTTCCAGTTTCTAGCTATCACATATCAAGCTGCTATGAACATAGTTGAGGAGATGTCATTGTGGTTTGGTGAGGAATCATTTTAGTGTATACCCAGGAGTGGTATGGCTGGATCTTGAGGTAGTTATTCCAAGTTTTCTAAGATATTGCCAGACTGATTTCCATAGTGGCTGTACAAATTTGCACTCCCATCACCAATGGAGGAAGAATGGACTAAAAAAAAAAAAAAACACCAAAGAAAACTGTTGTACATCTACACAATGGAATACTCCTCAGTTATCATAAATAAGGAAATCATGCAATTTGCTGCCAAATGGATGGAACTAGAAAAACTCATCTTGAGTGAGCTAACCCAGACCCAGAAAGATGCCCATGGCATCTATTCAGTTATGACTGGATTTTAGACATATAGTACAGCATAATTATCCTACAACCAACAGGCTGAAAAGAACAGGAACATAGATTTTGTTACCTATTAGTGGGACACTTTGCCCTAGTGGAACTGCAATGTAGACCCCTAGTGCAAGAGGAAGCTCTTAGCCTTCATATGACTGCTAAACTGAGGGAAGCTGAGAGATAGGGGCACCCCACATCAGAGGAGTAAGATAGGTGGGAGAAGGGGGAGAGGGTGGGAGGGTAAGACTGGGAGGGGTGGAGGGAGGTAACTGTGATGGAGATGTAACTTAAAGTAATAAATGAACATTAAAAAGAGTACTTTACAAATGTAAACTCATACAATCTCTTGTCACTTTGTGACTCCTGAAAAACAGCAAAAGGATATGTTTTTTTTAAGCTCTAGACTCTAACTAGTTTAATAGAAAAGATTAAAATTTTTAATTGAAATTAAATTAAATTCATTATGATCTGTTGGCTTACATAATTGGGAACGCCAAAGTCACAAGCTCTTCATATATGACCAAAGTAAGGTATGGTTACCTTTACGTTGCTGTGATAAACAATAAGGCTAAAATAACTCATGGCAGAAAGAGTTCCTTGTGTGTGGGTATATTGTGTGAGTACAGTCCATCGGACAGGAAAAACCTAGGTCAGAGTAGGAGTCTGAGGCATCTGGATACATTGCATCAGCTGTCAGAGAGTTGACTGAGATGAATGTTAGACCTCTCTTCCCTTTCTCCTTATTCAGTCTAGGACTCTTGCCCATGGAATGGTGCCACCTACATTTTATCTGGTATTTTCCAAGTAAAGTAAGCCAATCTAAAACCTCCGTCACAGGCATGCTCAGAGGTTTGACTTCTAGGTAATTTAGATCCTGTGAAGTTGAGAATCAATATTTCATCTCTCAGCAGTGATTCAGAACACTGGTCCCCATCATCTTTCTGTTCCTGCATGCCACCCCTCCCCCTTTCCTTCCATCTTATCCCTTTGCTTACTCTTATTCTTATCAGTTTCTTATATTACCAGAGCTTTTGACTCTCCATGGTGTGATTGCTGAGCTCTCAGGTTGCTTCACAGAGACATCCTTCCAACATTGGAAATATCAGATGGAAAACTCTTCCTTCCTCAGGTCTAAGTGAAACAAGCTTTGAAAAAGACTCCAATTGGTATAGCCTGACCCTCCATTATCTGGACTCATCACTGACAAAAGAGATATTATCTATGACTTCCCAGGCCTTATGTCATTTTCTCTGCTTCTTTTCCTTATATTTGGAAAGCCCATTAAAACCATACACCTAAGAGATATGGAACCTCTGCAAGCAGTGGATTGGTACCAGATGTAGGATAGTAGCAAAAACTAAACATTTGGGATGTCATATTTATAGTTGCTTTCCCAGAATTGTAGAGAACTTGACCAGAAGCACAAAATTCTAAACTCTAAAATGCTAACACCATATACATGTTATACGAATAGGCACACAATTCAACATGCTTTACTTGTTAAACACATTGAGAGGATCCAGTCTTGATGGGATACTTAATCTGATAAATTATCATATACATCCATGTGTCTATTAAGGATACAATGAAAAGAGTTTTCTCAAACATGAGTAAACTCTTTTAGGAATATTTCTCAAACCATGTTTTGAGGACTTCCAGTAGCAGAATGTGTTGTAAGAAGATCTAAGGTTAAATTCCGCAGGGAAATATTTCATATTAACATGTCCCTGGAGAGGCAGGATCTACGTTAAACTTCTTTTAAATCAGCATTACCCAAACAATGTTTGATCAAGGAACACTTCAACCACACACATACAACAAACACACAATGGAAAAGAGCCAAGGGGACAGAAAAGAATGTTTAATAATATGCTCTGAAAGGGCCTCCTTGGAATTTATTTTGCAAAACTGCCCAAAGTCACTAGGAAACTGCATACATTTCTTTTACACCCCTGATGGACAGGAAATTCTTTTAGCCCCTCCCTGCTGTTCTGACCTAACAGTTCTTTCAAATTTCGTGTTGGGGGGGGACCAATGATCTTTAAGCTACTTACACACACACACACACACACACACACACACACACACACACACACACA
>CAJQZJ010031998.1:7779907-7805077 GCA_907164525.1 Lophiomys imhausi | reverse complement strand
AGGGAAGGGGTTGTAATGGAGACCTAACTTGAAGTAATAAACAAATGCTAAAAAAAAAAAAAGAAAGAAAAAGAATGACTGACAAGCTTTTCTCCATTGAACCAAAGCAGATATTTACCAGCAAACACAATTGTTCTTCTTAGCATCTGAAATTTTACTCTTAAGTTTATATGATCCCAATTTTAGGGGTAAGTATATTCCTATTTTATCATCCTTTCATCATTTGCAACTAAGTTTCTGCTTTAAAGTAAATTGCTATACGAGGTTTACTGCCTTAGGATTCTAACATTTGTTCTGCAGGATTTAAAGTCTTTTAAAAGAGACATTGTAGCTGAAGAAGTGTCCTATTAAAACACATAAAGCACTGGGGCTTTGGCACCTCATATCAATCCCTGATTTATGTCCTCCACACCCTGTGTTGAGAGTGAGATAGGATCAGAACTCCACAGCTGCAGACATATGGTCTGAAAATTAAGCTCTTGTGTCCCTTCTTAATCCAAAGACTACTAAGTGGACAGTCAAAACATTATACAGAATTGAAACCTAGTAGGTCCTTAGTAGTTAAGTCATATATAAAAATTATACTATGGGATTTCTCCAGTTCGGTGGATTCATTCATTCTCAAATCATTGCAACTGCCTGAACATCATTCCCCTTCCTCGACCAGCTGACTTGTGACTTGCCCCACAAGTCTGAGGTTGGAATTTCTTAGTTCCTCTATTCTTTCCTTCCATAGAATCTGTAGTAGAACTGCATTCTAGAAACTAAATTCTAATTAAGTTGCCTCGTATTTCTGGCTCTGTTGGCCAAATCTAATACTTAATTTGGATATTTTAATAAGTTGGATACTTGATATATTTTTAATTAGACAAATGAACATTATCATTCATCCTTAACTGGGAATATTTGTTACAATAAATAACAAAACTGACAGCATTCCTCCCAGGAAAAACTTGGTTTAAAACAACACATAGAAATAAGCAGGTTAAAGAACAGTATAGAAATTGAGTAGTAAATGAAACAGAAAAACATGAGGAAAAGAACGAAATGATAGTATGTGATTGAAAGCAGGGATCTGAGGACAACAACACTGATAGATTTTTGGATTTGTTGTTTAAGTATGTGTATTTGTGAGTATCTGTATGTATGGATCAGTGGATGTGAGGTCAGCTATCCATGGAACTTGTATCAGAAATGATTGCAGTAAGACTGAATTGGAGTCCTCTAAAAGAGCAATCCATGTTCTTAATTTCTGAGCCATCTCTTCATTCCTTAGATGTGACTACTTTGGAAGATGATTAAACTTCACTCTCTCTGAGTTTTTTCCCTATTAATAACAAATGTGTGCTGGCTAGTTTTATGTCAACTTGACCCTCAATGAAGGGAAGGGAGCCTCAGAGAAAATGTCTTAATATGACTGGACCATCGGTAAACCTTTAGGGCATTTTCTTAATTAGTAATTATTGTGGTAGACCATTATTAGAGGGGCTACTCATGTCAGGTGGTCCTGGGTTCTATAAGAAAACAGGCTGAGCAAACCATGAAACCATGGGGGCAGGGGAGATCCAGTAAGCATCAGTCCTCGTGACCTTTTTACCAGCTCCTTCCTTTAGGTTCCTGCCCTGCTTGAGGACTTGCCCTAACTTCTTTTGCTGATGAACAGTGATGTAATCCAAATAAACCCTTTCTTCCCAAATTTGCCTTGATCATGATGCTTCATCTCAGCAATAGTAATCCTGACTATGACAGATTGTAATCATACATACTGTTTGAAATTATGAAACTAGTCATATTAAGAAGATATGAAAAGTACAACCAAAGTCACCTGCCACCTTGACAGCATTGTGCAGAAAATGACTATAGGGATGATTTGATCACTGCATATTTTCCTCAGATTCTTTAGAAATCTTTATGTGGTGAGTTTGAGTATAGTGGTCAATAGCGTCATCCCTAAAGTATTTTCCAAGGGAACATTGCCTGTTAAAATTCCATTCATTGGAGTTGTAATGAAACTATACAGGATGGATTCAATGCTCAGGGTTGGAAACCCAAATTTGATAAAATGAAAAATTAATAGAAATATTCAGACTTGATTTTTATGATTATATCTCTTTGGGGGGAAAAAATCTCTGATCCTGATTGTAGAATCCTAGACGATGACTGTCGTTTACTCTCACGGAAATAAGTCAGTTTCATGGTGGAAAGCTGAGACAGCAAAGATTCCTATTTCTTGTTTTAAAAAAAAAAAATGAAACAATTAAAGTCCAATGTAACTCACAACTCACCCAATCACTTCCCTAAATAATTGTGTTCTAAGACCATGTTTGAAGAGAATGGAATAGTTTATTTTGTGGAATAAATTTAAAGGCAGTGCAGGCTTTAGACAAACAGGAAAGTTGGTCATTTAGGTCTGATTTTAGCCAAATTTATAAGAATTGAGAGCACAGAGGAACAAATAGACAACGGTCTAATATCTTGTAATTTAAACATATAAGCATGTATTTAAATGTCTTAGAAAGGACATGGATGCTAAAAGATTTGGTTCATAAAAAAGTAATCCAAATGACTTTTTTTCAGGACATTAGGAAAACACAAAACAAAACAGGGCGTCTCAAGAATAGACAAAACCCAACCTATCATATGTTTACTTATGTAAAGACACACACTGGTTTCAAACTTTTTTTAATGTTTATTTATTTCTTCAAGTTACATCTCCATCACAGTACCCACTTTCTACCCCTCCCATTTCTGCCCTCCCACCCTCTACCAGCTCTCCCTTTTATCCTACTCCTCCAGAGGAGTGGAGTGTCTCTACATAATAGTCCCCCACCCCAGTTCAGCAGTCATATGAGGGCCAAGAGCCTCCTCATTCACTGGGTGCCTACAAGGCAGCACCACTAGGGCAAAGTGTCTCATTTACAGGTAACAAATTCTTTTTGAGGGCAGAGTCATTTTTAAAATAAATCCTGAAATCCCTGATGTCCTGTGTACTCAAGGAGTATTATTTAACAATTTATTTCAAACCAGGAGACATTTAGAGGCCACAATGGCCATTTATCCTGTGAGCCAGGGTATATTTGACATGATGACTAACTTTGACATGGTCTACATGGTACTAGTTTTTCAGTCATAAAAAAATGCAAGAGTCGGTCAATTCCAAAATGGCAGCAGCTGGCACTGACACATTTTGAATGCGGGGAAACAGCTATAACACCACAGAGTTATAACATGCTGAGCAACAATCTGAGAGGTGCGAACCCACTGGGTTTCACCAGGTGAACCCAGGGACTGATAAAAGTCCCTGGGCGAGACTCTCAGACACTCAGAAAAATGACCAGCAGAAACCGCAGAAGCCACAGAAGCTGGAGAAGGAGGATAATTGTCACCAGGAGTGGACCCGTGGGTACGAGCCACCCAAATATCCAGCATGCAGCTCCAAATGCCACAGGGGGTACTCGCCAGCCTCCTGAGCTCTCAGCTTCCACATAGGCATTCAGACACCAGGGGGAAGATCAGCAGAGTCACAGGAACAGGTATATTCTCAGCGGAGTCATTGTGGCTGCAAACCACAGCACATTCTGAACTACAGGACAACAGTGGAACCACAGTGGTACATCTCCAGTGGAGCAGTTGTCAGGGAGGCACAAGCATATTTGGGCTTACCCAGAAAGTTGTTGTACATAAAGACCCCTCTATTGGATTTACAATCACTCGGAAGAACACTGCAGCTAGACAAACAGCAGGATACACTTTCCGTAGCAGGCTATGCCTCCAGCACCTGTGCAGTGTCCCCAGCCTTGGTGGGAAAATCCAATCACCAGATAGAGGTTCCTCCTGGTGTCCTGAGTGCCCAGTTTCCACAGAACAGCTCCGGCACCCAAAGCAGGACCAGCACAGCCGCAAGAATGGTGAGATCAGAGCAGGATGAAAGGCGGCTGGTTGGGTTGGAAGGATGAGCAGAACTCCACTGAGTCTAAGCCCTGCAGACAGGTTGTGGTGTTCATATTGGACTCCTCAGCCAGCCAGGACACCTGGCTGTTCCTCGGCGGGAAACCAGATCTTCAGCATCCACAGTTCCACCCCTGGAGCAGCGAGTTTTAGGCCTGTGTGCACTGCCTGAGTGACTCAGACTACATGGGCTTAGTGCCTAGGGCTGAGACGTACAGAGGTGCCTGGGGGACCACCTAGGAGGAGCTGCATGGGGGCAGGGGGGGGAGGAAACACGACCACTGACCTAACCCTTGGACCAGACAAACTAGCAGCAGGGGACTCTGCAGGCTGAAATAACATCCTGCCCTAACACTGACCTGAGTTCCCAGTTGGGATACAATTGGAAGGAGTGAACTACAGGTGGCACACTGTAATTCAGCCCCCAAAGCAAGATCCCAGCTAGCCTGTATTGAGCTACAGATCACCAAAACTATACAGCCTCTACACCAAAGCCCAATCCTTAGCATCAGGTCCAAAAGACACTAGGGACAATCAGCTAAGGACAACCAGATGGCTAAAGGTAGGCGAAAAAAAAAAAAAAAAAACCAAATCTGACAAAAATCAGGGAGATATGACTCCAAAATACAGCTATGCTAATACAGCAAACCCTTATGATCCTACCATAGCTGAAACACATGAAAATGATGACAAATCTATACTTAGGAAAATGATAGAACTCTTACAAGAAGAAATTAAATCCCTGAAAGAATTTAAAGAGTCCTCAATTTTACAAATGAAAGCAATGGAGAATACCATTAAAGACCTCCAAGCCAACTCAGCCAAATATGAATGGGAAAGAGACAAGACTATGAAAGATTTGAATGATTGGCAGACAAAATCATCTAAATTGGAGCAGGAAACATCTAAAGTGCATAAAAGTTTTCAAGACTCAAAATTGGAAATGGAAGCTGTTGGGGTAACGTTAAGCATTATAAATGTTAATTGGTCCTGTTTGCTGTCTGTTACTTACCTTGACTTTGATTGGTTAAATAAAATGCTGAGGCCCGAGATTGGACAAAGACAGAGAAAGGTGGGACTTCCTAACAAGAAGCCTGTACTTTATACAGAGGATTAATTCATTCCAGCGAGCAGCAGGAAGAAGCATTCTAGCCAGGAGCAGGAAGAAGGAGGCACACACCATGGGATAAATGCAAAAGGATCATTCTAGATGGCCTGGAACATTAGCTAGTATGGAGAGTGGCAGTCCAAAGGGACGTATGTATATATAGGGTCATATTTGGGTAGTAGAATTGAGAGCTAGTTTAGATGGGCTAAGATTGTACAACTTAGGCCAAGGTTTGTTAAAATACATGCCGTCTCTGTGTACTCATTTATAACGGATGGTTAAGGATTAGCCGCCAAACCAATTAAATATAATATAAATACTGGTAAACAATTTAATTAATCATTTCTATAAATGGTGCCCAATGCAATTTAATTTTTTTTTACAGGAAGCAATAAAGAAAATACAACCAGAGACAATCCTGGAGGTGGAAAACCAAGGGAAGAGAACAGAAACTAGAGACATAAGTATCAAAAATAGGATACAAGAGATGGAAGACAGAATCTCAGGTGTGGAAGATTCAATTGAAGAAATCAGCACAACAACCAAAGAAAACAGGAAATCTAAAGAAGTTCTCACCCACAACACAGAAGAAATCAGGGACCCAATGAAAAGACAGAACCTAAGAATCATAGGCATAGATGAAAGAGAAAACTCCTGACTCCAAGGTTCAGGAAACATCTTCAACAAAATCGTAGAAGAAAACTTCCCAAACTTAAAGGAAGAGATGCCAATAAAATTCCAAGAGGCATACATAGCACCAAACAGATTAGATCAGAAAAGAAACCATCTCACCACATAATAATTGAAACTCCAAATGTACAGAACGAAGAAAGAATATTAAAATCCATAAGAGAAAAAGGTCAAGTAATGCACAATGGCAGACCCATCAGAATTACACCTGACTTCTCCTCAGAAACTTTAGAAGCAAGAAGGACTTGGACAGATGTCCTATAGGCCCTAAGAGAACATAGGTGTCAGCCCAGACTACTATAACCAGAAAAAATATCTATTAACATAGATGAAGAAAACAAGATATTCCACGACAAAACCAAATTTAAACAGTATCTATCCACAAACCCAGCTCTACAGAAGATCGTGGAAGGAAAATTCCAACACAGAGAAGGTATCTACACAAAAGAAAACAAAGGAAGCAAAAAACTTCAGTGTAGCTAAACCAAAAGAAACACATAAGCACCATCTACATAAAAATAACAGGAAATAATGACCTTTGGTCATTAATATCCCTCAATATCAATAGACTCAAGTACCTAATAAAAAGACACAGGGTTACAGAATAGATCTGTAAACAAGACCTATCATTTTGCTGTATACAAGAAATGCATTTCACTAACACAGATAGACTCTACCTCAGAGTAAAGGGCTGGAAAAAAAAAGGTTTTCCAAGCAAATGGTCCCAGGAAGCAAGACTGACTAGCCATCCTAATATCAAATAAAATAGACTTTCAACTGAAGTTAATCAAAAAAGATAGGGAGGGGTACTACATCCTCATTAAAGGAAAAATTCATCAAGATGACATCTCAATACTGAATATCTATGTCCCAAATACAAGGGCACCTACATTTGTAGAAGAAACTTTTCTAAAGCTTAAACTGCACATCGATTCCCACACATTAACAGTGGGAGACTTCAACACCCCACTCTCAGCAATAGACAAATCATCTACACAGAAACCAAACAGAGAAATAATGAGACTAACAGAGGTCATGAACCAAATGGACCTAACAGATATCTACAGAAGGTTTCACCCAAACACAAAAGAACACACCTTCTTTTCAGCACCTCACAGAACCTTCTCCAGAATTGAACATATAGTCAGACACAAAGCAAGACTCAATAGATACAAGAAAATTAAAATAACCCCATGTATCATATCAGACCACCATGGATTAAAACTGGACTTCAGCAACAACAGAAATAACAAAAAGCCTACACATTAATGGAAACTGAATAACTCTATACTCAATGACCACTGGGTCAGAGAACAAATAAAGAAGGAATTCAAAGACTTCTTAAAATACAACAAAATGAAGGCACAACATACCCAAACCTATAGGACACAATGAAAGCAGTGCTATGAAGAAAATTCATAGCACTAAGTGCCTTCAAAAAGAAAATTGGGACAGCTCATATTAGCAACTTAACAGCAGAACTGGAAGAGCTAGGAAAACAAGGAAGGAAACACCCCCAAGAGAAGCAGAAGGCAGGCAATCATCAAACTTAGGGCTGCAATCAACAACTTAGAAACAAAAAGAGAAATACAAAGAATCAATGAAGGCAAGGATGCCCACTCTTCCCAAATCTCTTCAACATAGTACTTGAAGTTCTAGCTAGCCTAAAAAGACAACTAAAGGAGATCAAGGGGATACAAATTGGCAAGGAAGAAGTTAAATTATCCCTATTTGCAGGTGATATGATAGTATACATAAGTGAACACAAAAATTCCACCAGAGTACTACTACAACTGATAAACACTTTCAGCAAGGTGGCTAGATACAAAATTAACTAAAAAAAAAAAAAAAAATCAGAAGCTCTTCTTTATACAAAAGATAAATGGGCTGAGAATGAAATTAGGGAAACAACACCCTTCACAATAGCCACAAACAATATATAATACCTGGGGGTAACTCTAACCAAGCAAGTGAAGACTTGTATGATAAAAACTTCAAGTCCTTGAAGAAAGAAATTGAAGAGGTCATCAGAAGATGGAAAGATCTCCCATGCTCATGGATGGGTAGGATCAACATAATAAAAATGGCCATCCTACCAAAAGCAATATGCAGATTCAATGCAATTGCAATCAAAATACCACCACAATTCTTTACAAATATGGAAAAAGCAATTCTAAACTTCATATGGAATAAAAAAAAAAAAAACAGAATAGCTAAATCAATCTTGTACAATAAAAACACCTGGAGGTATCACCGTCCCTGATTTCAAGCTATTCTACAGAGCAATAGTAATAAAAACAACATGGTACTGGTATTGAAACAGACCAGTGGATCAAAGGAATCTAATTGAAGACCCAGAAATAAACCCACACACCTATGGTTTCTTAATTTTTGACAAAAAACTAATACTCCAATACTGTACAATGGAAAAAGGACAGCATCTTCAACAAATGGTGCTAGTCTAACTGGATGTTGACATGTAAAAGAATGCAAATAGACCCATACTTATTACCTTGCACAAAACATAAGTCCAAGTGGATCAAAGACCTTAACATAAAGCCTGACACACTAAATCCAATAGAATAAAAAGTGGGGAAAAGCCTCGAACTCATTGCCACAAGTGTCAACTTCTTGTACAGAACACCAATAGCTCAGGATCTAAGACCAACAATCAATAAATGGGACCTCGTGAAACTGAAAAGCTTCTGTAAGGCAAAGGACACTGTCATTCAAACAAAACCACAACCTACAGATTGGAAAAAGATCTTTACCATTCCACATGTGACAGAGGGCTAACATCCATAATTTAGAAAGAACTCAAGAAATTAAATGTCAAGAAACCAAATAATCCAATCAAAAAGTGGAGAACAGAGCTAAACCGATTATTCACAAAGAAGGAATCTCTAATGGCTGAGGGACACTTGAAAAAATGTTCAGCATCCTTTATCATCAGAGAAATGCAGCTCAAGATAACTCTGAGATTCCTTCTCACACCGGTCTGAATAGTTAAATTCAAAAACTCAAATGACAACTCATACTGGCAAGGTTGCAAAAAAAGGGGGACAAAACTACATTGCTGGTGGGAGTGCAAACTTGTACAACCACTATGGAAATCAGTTTGCTGATATCATAGAAAACTTGGAATAACTCTACCTTAAAACTCAGCCATACCAGTTCTAAGTATACATCCAAATGATTCCTCACCAAACCACAAGGACGTTTGTAGAAAAAAAATGGCTAATTAAATGATTTAACCAGTATTTATGATATATTTAATTGGTTCGGTGGTGATAATTATTAACCTGCCATTATAAGTGAATATACACAGACACCAGATGGATTTAAACAAGCCTTGGCCTGAATTGTGCAATCCTAGCCCATCTAAGCTATCTCATAATTCTGTTACCCAAATATGGCCCCATATATACATACGTCCCTTTGGACTGCTATTCTCCACACTAAGCCCATGTTCCAGGCCATGTGGAATGATCTTCTTTAATCTATCCCATGGAGCATGTTTCTCCTTCTTGATGCTCCTGGCTTCTCCTGGGAGCTTCTTCCTCCCAAGATGTTCTCTGTCTCTGAAGCCTGTGCACCTTAGTCCTGCCTATCTCTGTCTTTGCCCAATCTCCAGGCCTCAGCATTTATTTATCCTATCAGAGACAAAGTAAGTAACAGACAGCAAGCAGGACCAATCAACATTTAGAATACTTAACTCCACCCCATCAGATGTTTCCTGTCTATGTTCATAGCAGCCTTATTTGTAATTGGTAGAAACTGTAAATAACCCAGATGTCCCACAACCGATGAATGAATTTTTTAAAAATGTGGTACATATACACAATGAAATACTACTAAGCTATCAGAAACAACAAAATCATGCAAATGGCAGCCAAATGGATGGAACTGGAAAAGCTAACCCAGACTCAGAAAGATGCACATGGCATCTACTCACTTATAATTGGATTTTAGCCATATAGTATGGGACAACTATACTACAATCAACACTCTAAAAGGAACAGGAACATAGACTTTGTTACTTGTTAATGAGACACTCTGCTCTAGTGGTGCTGCCATGTAGGTCCCCAGTATATGAGGAAGCTCTTAGCCCTCATATGACTGCTGAACTGGGGTGTGGGACTGATATGTAGGGACACTCCACTCTGGAGAAATAGAATAGAAGGGAGACGGGGTAGAGGGTGGGAAGGTGGGACTGGGAGAGGTGGAAAGAGGGCACTGTGATGTAACTTGATGCAATAAATAAACATTAAAAAATTTACAGGCACTATAAAACAAAGAAATAAGTGGTCAGAATGCCAACAAAAAAATAAATGCAAGAGTCATGGGGTCACAGAAGTTTCCACTGAGATTTCAAAGGAAAGCTTGTAAGTCAGAGAACATGGGGCAGCATCTGAACCTATAAAAGCTGCCCATGACAGGGGGAAGTAGAGAGAAGCTGTGAGGCAGAAGCCAAAGTTTCACTAGAGATCACAGGAAAATTAAAGACACAAGGACCAGGGAAGACACACAGAGGGAAGTAGCAGGATATGAGCAAAACCAGCCCAAGAGAAAGTGCATCAATCATGTAACCATCAGAACCAAAAGGGTGGGGCCACCAATGCCTTAGGAGCCCATGTCTTATCACAGTTTCTCCAGATACAGGTATTAATAAAGGATGAAGTTACCTTCAAAATTGTGAATAAAAATGATCCTTTTTGGGTTTGCTTGTTTCTCAGATAGCTTGCTATAGTAATAGAAAACTGACTAACATAATACCTTTCTGGATTATTTTAACAGATTCCTAACTGGTCTCAAGCCTTCAAAACTTTCTTTCTTTGCCTATTCATTAGTACACGAGTCCTGGGATTAAATTGGGGTTATCAGACTTGACAACTAAGTGTTTTAAGATATTTTCAGCTTAGGCTTTAGTGAAACTAACATGTACAAGGATCAGGAGCTGGGGACTGAGAGTCAATAGGGAGGAAAGCTTTAGGAAGCTTGTGAAGGTGTGGAAAAGAGCATGCCATATGGTCTTTTAGCCTATGGGTAAAGATGCTTAAACCACTAAGCCATTTTGCTGGCCTGGTGTTAACATTTAAGTACTATCTACATAGTCAGGTATCCATTAAGATTTATGTTTCCTAGTTTGTGGTATACAATCTACATTATATTATTCCCTCTTCAGCTCTTGGTGAATTGTGACTGTTGAAGCCAGAATTATCATCTTAAACCTTCCTTGAATTCATATGTGTGACAAATAACCAATAGTTAGATGAATCACAAGTCACAGACTGTGAAAGGAAAATATGTAATTTCTTTATACCCTTTCCCTTTTCCCTTCTTTTCACAGGAGATCACTGAGTGGCCTGCTATTCCTTGTGTGGTAGGGATAGCTCTGTATCATGTAATGAGGTTTTAGTTTGAATCTTCAGGGCAGTTATAATAAAACTGATATAAGAAAAGAAGAGAATGCAGAATCAACAGTGATATACTAGGAGGTATGGATTATGAGTGCATATAGCAGCACCATTTTCCTGGTTCTGAACTTATCTCATGTCTTGAGAAAGTACAAAGAAAGGTGTAACAAATGTAGGATCTGAAAAAAGGTGTCCATGTGCTAGGGAACCAATGCTGAAAGATAAAGCCAAGAAAACCAATTAGATCTAAGCTTTAGAAGAAAAGGTCCTGTCCAAAGATTTAATATTTCTAACTTTAGCCCCTAGAGCCTCCCTGTCCTTATTGATCTCTGATAGTGCCAGGTTCACTTTCTTTAAGAGTCACCCTAGCAACCCATATCTCAACAGATCTAAGAATTCTCTTTATGTTTTACACATTACTTACTTGGAAAAACAAGGCAGCTGGGATTCCTAACATGAAGAGATTTTCTTTTTATAACTGCTAGTTCCACTCTTTAGAACAAAGATATTGGACTCAGGCTAGAGGTCAATAAAAATTGTAACCTACTTGTAAAATCACTGCTCCTTTTTTTTTTTGTGCTTCTGAGCATCTTGCTGTTCCCGCAGGCACTATGAAGTATACTGAGGATGATACTTCTGCCATCCTCATCAAATTTTACCTACTGTATATGTGATAATATTTTTCAAGGTTATTATCAATTTTGAAGTTCAAGAAATAAGAGAGAAAAAATCAACAGTTGGTGTTTGGGGAGTGAGGAGAACCGTTTTAAATAAGTTTGTAAAGTCAGTAGGCAATTTTAAAGTAATATCCAGGAGAATACAATCAGTGGTTTATTAGATAGTGAAATACTCTTGATGACAGTATGGGTTATAAAAATAAACAAAATTGGAATGAAACATTGCTCTATAGAGCTTAATTTATTAAATGAAAAGTTAGAATACAAGACAAGTGTTGAAAGAAATGAAAACATGAACTAGGCTGGAAATTCAGAACAAGAACTCCTTCCTGGTTTTTGGTATCATGCATGCCTTGCAAGCATAAGGACTAGAATTAAGATACCCAGCTACCATATAAAATGTCATGGTGATCAGCACCTATGATGTTAACGCATGGATGAGAGACAGCAAATTGTCCCAAGGCTCAATAGCCTACCAGTCTAGACAATTTGTGAACTTCACAGTCAGTCCTAAAATCTAAAGTGGACATAGTTGAGGAAGGCTCTTGTCATGAAATTCTATCTTCCACACAGGTACACACACATGCATGAGTATCCTTTTACACACATGTGTGCACATTTGCACACCACATATGAATACATACACAATAAGCAATACCTTTTAAAGGATAATACTGTTAACATTTAGTGTGGGAATTGTATGACCATACATAAAACAAGGTATAACTTTAAGAGTTTTTAAATGAGTTGTTTTTGACTGTTCCAATACAAAATCATCTACATTTTTATTTCTTATAATTAATATTGTATAGTAGTTGCTTGGTAACAACCATTTACTCTTCATGATAGAGTAACCTTTTTTTTGTTTCCAACATGTAGTAGAGATACACTTTAGTGCCTAAATTAAAAACGGAGGTCTTTGTATCTTTTATTCATTCTTTATCCCATGTTCCCAATATATCCCAGTAAGTTTTACAATAAGCTTCAAAGTGTGATTTAGGAACTAGTATAACTTGATTATTTTTGTAGTCAAGGCACTCTGATTGTCTCCTTCAAATTTCATTTTTACTGTATATTTATTTGGGGAGCAACAGAAGAAATTTTGGAACTATGAAGCAGAGCATATATCCATAGGAGTACTTGGGAGATAAAAAAGGAAATTAGATAGACAAAATTCTAAAAGCAGAAACATGCAGAACAGACTTTCATGGCTAATGTAGCTTACTTAATGCAGCTCAAGTCCAGTGTATTAGCGAATGGATCTTTGGAAGTTGCTTGCCCTCAGTTAGTCATAATTTGTCATAATGAGTGGTGGCACAATATGGTGTGAATATAAAATTGTATAATGGGTGTTAAGTACTTGTTACAGAGCCATGAAATCCCATTAAATCATTCCCACTTCCATTACAAATGTAGTATGCCGTAAAATAGAAAATGTTTTGCCCATTCACATACACACACATTATCACAGTGAAGAAAATTGCAATACTCTTTCTCCCATTTTTTCCTTCTTTTTAGTGTATGGATTAGTCATTGTCTTTTTATTCCACTCTAAACTCCCAAGTATATAATAACACAGGTATCAAGTCCATAGAGTTTATACTTCTTCATTCGTGCTCTTGAAATGGCATACACACATAATGTCTCACCAAATTATATTCAATCTGTTTTAATATGTACCTTCTTTATCCTCAAATCCTACCAAGAAGTTTCCAGATGGCTGCACCTCCTTGATCTTATCTAGATTTTACAGTTGTATTTCACTGGGTTCTCTGAAGATAAATAACATCATTCCTTCAACGAAAATGAGCCAGTGAGTCGACATGTAATGTTAAAGCTGTTCATGGAGACAACGAAGCTCTCTATATATTGTGTTTAACTTTCATTTTCTCTTTCAAGGTCATTGTGACTAATTAGTATATAGAGCTTGTTTCTTTGAGTTTAGACTGAGGTTGTTATTCTTTTCCATTCCCTTAACACTTTCATTTCTTTGACTGTTTTACATCAGTTTTGTACAATAACTGTGCTCATTGAACCTTTTTCCAGTCCAGAGAGACTCTTTTTTCCATTGTTAATGCTCCTAACACACTCTTCTGAAATCATGCTCTAAGTCTTGTTGGAAAAATTTAAAAGTTTTCCATCTGTCAATCTTATATTGTATAGGTCTGACATATTTCATGTAACAGATATAGAAGGGCTTGCTTGATATTAGGTGTTCTCCTGACTTTTCCCAGGATCTCTCTAGTATGAAGTTGTGTACTGAGTCCTGGCTGGCAGTGGGAGGGTAAATAAAAGGGTTTCTGTATTTAGGAGCACGTCCAAGAAGCTACATAGCAATGCCAGACGGCAGTGAGTCCTTCAGTACCAATCTGCCCCCTTTGTCTCCCCTTACCTATCAGTGTGCAGGTAGCATGATCGTGAAATGCATGCTTCTAGTGTAATGCCTGATATTTCTGAATAAGCATCACTCCTCAATATACCCCAGCTCTGGTCAATTAGACATAGTCGTAATTAACTTTGTAGAAAAATTAAGCCACCAGTACAGGTGACAGTACTGAGTCACTGACTGTAGACCTCCATTTCTCAAATAGTAAAATCATTCCCAGGAATGACTGCTTTTTAATCAATAGAGTCAGATAAAACATTAACAAGATTAAAAGTAATCAAACATACCGGGTTTATGTTGCCATGCACACTGTATTAGTGCGATACTGAGACAGGGCATTGATGGTTTTTGAACATTTGCAATTATAAGTTAAGTAATGCACACACAAAAAAAGCATGAATTCTATCAACCTACTAACACAGAATGAAGATGTGGGTGAGACTTATATTTTCAGACTGTGATTTGGACTCCTTGTAACATCTGAACCTTGCTCTAAATAAAAATTTTAGTTGTCCATATGCCATGACACCATTTTATCTTTTACTATTCTGCCTACTTTTCACTTCAGAAAAAAAATGTGAAAAAAATTTCTTTGACTCTTCAAGTTTAGCTGGATTTTGAAATACTTGCTTAACTATTCTGTTTCATTTAAGATTAGAAATACCTTGTTAGCTATTCTAATATTTATTTGGAAGTCTAGAACCAGAGAAGGAACCATTGTGTGGCTACAGAGCACAATGGGTACTTTGGGAAAGCTGTATATGTCTGAAGGATTTGCAACATGAGAAAATAAGATGATTCAAAACCAGGATCCACCAAAGAAAAGGCAGCCATTGGCTATGTGTAAATTTCTTTATTGTTTTGTTTGTTTACTGGTTTTTTTTATGTTTGGCTTGTGTATGTGTGTGTGTGCGTGCGTGCGTGTGTGTGTGTGTTTACATTTTAATGCTACAAATCTGTCCTGGAACTTTACTTTATGTGACAAACCCCACCAAACCTTCAGTCATGTTCTGTATTTCTTCCCTTTACGGCCACACACATCACAGGGCTTTATAAAAAATCACGTCAGGAAAACAAACAGCAAACACTACATTCAGGCCAGATGTGTAATTGATCTTAGGAAAATTTTATCTTCATTTCTGCACCTAATAACACATAGTTTGGGAGCTCATGAAGAAAGCATTCTGGTTGGGATGTTAAAAGACAGAAGACATTTTTCATATGCTGGAGCCGTAGGCAGCATCTGTTACAAACATGACCAAGCAGTTTAGTATAACCAAATGCACGTATACTCTTCCTCCAAGAGAAACCACTTGTATTTGTACTAGATGAACTAGATTCTTCACCTTGAGACACCCACCTTATCCATGTATATATGTGTTATCTTTGACACCAGAATTTGCCGTGTACCTCACTTGTGCCATCCATTCTGTCTCATATATATTTTAAATCTTGCACATATCTTTCTACTCAGGTATCACTGGAATACAGCTCATTCAACATTTCATAACAGCCTTGGTTTCCTCTTAAAATAAAACTAAACTGTCTTCATGGACAGTTTAGGTAAATCTACGGTTTATTATTGTTTATCCCCTATTCAGGATCTGTCTTCCTCTCATCACTGCAGTCACCTGGACCATTTTACAAAATGATTTTCTTTCTCTATGCTTCTTTAGACCACTGGACTTTGGTACATACTGTTTCTTCTTTTGGAATTTGAGTCTCTCTTGGCATACTCAAACCCTTAATCAATCAAAGTAAATGTGCAATGTTCCTTTTGCTAACCCTCAGTGATTCTTGAGAATTGATTCTTCTGGGGCCATTTTGTATTGGGATTCCATGCTTCCCATGGATAACTGCTATACGTCTATCATCTCTATGTCTATTTCTGTATTTCTCCACCTATATCTACATCACAGCTAAATTGTTCTTTACAAATAAATAGATCTGACAGTCTACTTGTCTACTTGTTTCATTTAGAACTGGAGCATAGTAGGTATTCAATACATATTAACAAAATGAGTACCTCTTTGTGAATGAGCCTCAGTCTCCTCATCTGCTTTAGGAATGTGTGAGACAACGTTAACACAGTGCTTAGCACAGTGCTAGGAACTGCAATTGCTCTATAAGAATTATAGCCATAATAACAGTAAAAATAGATGAGCACATGTAATTACCTTCCTTAAATAGCATCAGAGAGTAGATCTACTGAGTATGTGAATGTTGACTTTCCTTTTGATTGAAATTTAATGAGCCAATCATCAATTTCTTTGCAACCACAGTTCTAAGGTAGATAGAAGGGAAGGGAAGGGGGGGGTAGGGGCAGTGGTGGATGAAGCAGAAACTGAAGAACGAAGCTTAAATCCAAGCCCAAAATAGATCACCCAATAGTAAACTTCAGAGAGAAGCTAGCCTTCCAGCCAGTCACAGTTGGCTTTTCAGGGTGGCAGGCTTCCTGCATCGGCAGGAACTAAGTGACATTGTCATGTTCTTTGGAAGCAATAAGCACATGGTACACTAGAGACTCCACTTTCCATACAAAGGCAAGTCACAAAACCAACATGAGAGCCAGCCCGAGGTGTGAGTACACAATTCCTCCATTCCATCTCAACAGTCAGGCAAATCACTCTTTATGAATATGACAAAAGAGGAAGGTTAAAGAAGAGTCCAAAATTATAGAGTTAATAAAGAGACCAATATTGCAAGTCAAATGGAAAACCTCTCACATGAAGAGACATCAAGGGGCTGGATATACGGCTCAGTTGGTAAAGTGCTTGTTGTGCAAGCCGGAAGATCTTGGTTTGATCTTGATCCCCTACATGTGCATCAAAAAAAGGCTGAACCGTTCTAGGGAGGTGGAGACAGTAGGATTCCTGAAATTTGCTGGTCAGCAAGACTTTCAGATGGGCTCATAGAATTTCATTTTAAATATCGTACATACTTCAAAATATTTCCTTCAGTAAAGAAGCCTGAGAACAGGATTAAAGGAATGTCATTTGACTTAGGCAGTACTGACAGAGGTGTTGAAGGTGAAGAAATGCCACAGAGAGGTGGGGGATTCTGTGTCCATGAGGTTACTGCTTCTCAGTGGCTCTTGCTTGTCAAGTTCATTGAAGTGACACAGTAGCTCTTCAGCCAGCTAAAGGGGTAAACTTCAGGTTCAAAAAGAGATGTGGACTGGAATAAAGGAACCAGAGACGCTAGCATACATCTTTGATACGAGTACTTAGGAAACAGAGAAGCTAGGATCTCTGTGAGTTCAAGATCAGCCTAATCTACCATCTCAACATATGTGCAGGTTGATTTGATTTGTGTGCACAGACCCACATAAACATGCAAACACACACACACACACACACACACACACACGTATTAGAGAAGAGGCTATTAGATCCTTGCCTCTGTTCATGTAAAATGCAATGGGTATCTTTTGAGCATCCCTCTAGTAACTTCCTTTCCATGTCCATTTTCATTGAAAGTCCTGTGTGGCCCAGGTGTAAAGTGTGTTTAGAGCTACTGTGTCACTCCAATGAACTCGATAAGCAAGAGCCACTGAGAAGCAGTAACCTCATGGACACAGAGTCCCCCACCTCTCTGTGGTATTTCTTCACCTTCAACACCTCTCTCAGTACTGCCTAAGTCAAATGACATTCTTTAATCCTGTTCTCAGGCTTCTTTTCTGAAGGAAATATTTTGAAATATGTATGATATTTAAAATGAAATTCTATGAGCCCATCTGAAAGTCTTTCGTCTGAATGTGAGACATTGCCTGCTGTTCCCCATTATCTGTTCTCCTTTTTCTGTATATTAATAGGAGTTTAGTGAAGCACATTTCTCAGATGCTGTTTAAATTGGCTATGGCTATTTAAATTAGGTTCTGGAAAACAGAACAAGAACAGAAATGATATTTATAACTGCAGACTTCTCTACTTTTAAAGGATGCATTGCCCCTTTTCAGCTCTTATCCCCGTTGGCTGGAATTTTAATATAGTGGCCACATTAAATCAGCCCTCTTCTATCAGAAGGCATAGTTTTGTGTGAAGTGTGACAGAGGGAGGAAACAACAAAGTAAACCACCAGTCACAATGGGACTATGAAACAAAGACTGGTGAATAGATAAACCTTTATTTAATTTAAATTGTGACCACTTAGATCGTATTGGTACAGGCTACCTGCATCCAGTCTTAGAGTGTATACTGTAATTATTTTTAATTATTTACTAGAGAAATGTGAATTTAGGTAAACAATTTTTCTGCCCTCTTTCCCTCTCTCACTCTTTTTCTCTCTTCCTGTCAATCTCCCTACTTGCTCCTTTCCCCATCTATACTTTGAAAACAAAATAATTGTTTTTACTGGGGCTGGAGAAATGACTCAGTGGCTAAGAGGACGCTGCTCTGGCAAAGGACCTAATTTTGGTTCCTGTTATCCATGTTGGGCAGCTCACAGATATATGCATCTCCAGGTCCAGGATGATCTAGTGTCATCAGACCTCTTTCAGCAGAAGAAGGAAGTCAGCTATAAGTCACACACACACACACACACACACACACACACACACACACACACAGAGAGAGAGAGAGAGAGAAATAATATAAACATTCACACACTGAAATATATAAATCTTCTTTTAATTGTGTGCACCCTTGTGTGTGTGTGTGAGTGTGTGTGTCTGTGAGTGTGTGTGTGTGTGTGTGTGTCTGTGAGTGTGTGTGTGTGTGTGTGTGTGTGTGTGTGTGTCTGTGAGTGTGTGTGTGTAGGTCAGCATACTACTCTACTACTCACAGGATTCAGTTATCTCTTTGCACCATGTGAGTCCAAAGGATAAAATTCAAGTTGTCAGGCTTGTTGGAAAAAGCTTTTATATATTATCTTAGTCATTGTTCTGGTGCTGTGAAGAGACATTACAACCAAGACAAGTCTTTTTTTTTTTTTTCTTTCTTTGAAACATATGAGCTTTTATTGAAGAGCTTTACATACAAACCATAGTACAGACGTTACCCATTATATGTCCACATATGGCCAGTTATTGGACTTGAGTTACTTCCAAAGAGAGACCGTGTCCACTGTGTCCATAACAAGGCATCTACAGGTGAGGCTTAGATTTCTTTCCTTCAGAGTTTATGAGCAGTCAACAGCTACGGTACCTGGAGCCAGTTACACTGGTATGACAAGGGGCATCTGGGTACAGAATCAAGACTTGCACAGCACACCTGTACCACTCAAATGTGCTTGCTTCTTACACTGCTTTCAAAACATACACATAGCTTCTTCTGGCTGTATTTAATGATAATTTGTGGGTAATCTTGCAGTCAGAAGATAGGTGAGACAAACTACAGCACTGCTATTGCTCTTTATCCCAAAGTAGCAACTGAAACACACTCTCACTCTGTCTGCTATCATTATTTTTCCCCTCTGTGACATTTCTAGTTGACTTGCCTGTAGTTAGACCTAGACCTGCACCCTTGATGTTTCTGACCCTATGAGTCCCAGGACTCTTCACGGCCACTGTACTTACCATTTCAAATAAAACTAGACATGAAACCATGAATAGAGGCTTCACTGGATCATGTATGTATGAGGTATATTTCTTTCTGCATCTGATAAAGAATATTGATCTTATTTTCTCTTGATGATCTATATAGTCTTTCTCTCTCCTTTTAGGGGGTTTGATTCCAATTTTAAACGGTAATTTACAATCATCATGATGTGAAGCACATAGGCTTGATGCTAGAGCAGTGGGTGAAGACTTTACCTCCTGAGTCAAAGCCAGGATGCAGAGAGGGTGAGACTGGGCCTTGAATGGGCTTTTAAAACCTCAAAGCCCACTGCCAGTGATATATTTTCTCCCACAAGACCACATCTCCTGGACCCAAAGTGTTCCACTCCCAGGTGACTAAGCATTCACATATATGAGGCTATTGGTAGGGAGAATTTTCTCATTCAACGTGTCACAGTGGATGAATTTTCCAGCATACAAGAAATTTGTTCAAAGTCCTATTTTTTTGATTGTAAAAAAATGTATATGTGTGTATGAAGTGTATGTGTGCATGTGGGGGCCTGAGGTCAACAGGCATGTATCTTTCTCTACTGCTTTTCAATTTTTCCTTTAGAGACAGGGTCTGTCAGTAAACCTGAAGGTGGCAGTTTTGGTTCAACTAGCTGCCCAGTGAGGCCTAACTCTCTCTGCCTCACAAAGGCTAGATATAAACACATATGACTACACCCAGGATTTGTGGCGTTGCCAAAGATCCAGATTCAGGTACTCATGCTATGTAGCAGGCTGTTTACTTAGTGTGCCATCTTGCCAACCCTCATTCATAGGTTGTGCTCTGGAAACATTCCTTAGTCAGTTTTACCTGTTATAGATGAGGACTGAGTTGACTGTCTGTGACCCATGAGCCAGGCACTGTGGGGTCCCGGGACAATGTTTAAATGTCATTAAATGTTTTGTCATTAAATAATTATCAAGTTCAGTAAGTCTGTGTGGTGTGCAAACAAAGTACAGTTACACAATGCTATCTTTTGGAAGTCTGAAGTTCTGTAATTCAATTTCTTTTCCATCTAATCAGTCCATTATTCTTTCTCCAAATCTAATGATTACACAATCCACCATTGATGATCTGTACAGCACACACTATTGAGTACCACTTTTTTTAGATGTTTCTAAAAGCATGCAGAAGATATACAGTATTCAGTGGTTTTCTAAAACAAGGAGTTCACTATTTTACTCTACAACCAACACTAACTAGGAAAAAAATTATTGAAGACCGTTTATGTAAACAAAACGAGGGAGATGCTTTTTTCTCCAAGAAATCTATTTTTCCCTCCAGCAGTTGATTTTCTTCCTTTTCCATACACACACTCACACATTTATTTGTTTATTGTATGATATTTAGGTATGCACAGAAAAAAATCATGAAATAAGGCAGGAGAAAGAGAGAGGAAATGAAAAGTAGGAGGAGACAGAATGGAAGGAAGTGAACATGAGGGAAGTGCACTGCACCGTTGCTTCCCAGAACCTCACTGCAGTGTGAAGCACAAGGGTTCCTGAGTTCATGAAGAGAACATTCCCCCCAAAGAAGAACAAACTGGCTCCTTCATAGGCTTCCGTTGTCTGTGAACATGGAGTAAAAATCATTTTACTAACTTCGAAATGGAAAATGTTTCCCAGAGTAATCGGTGTCCAAAATGCATGCTGATCACAATTATTATATCAGAAAATATTTTTCTGTGAAATTTGTCTATGCTTCCGCCAGAAACTGTGCTCACATAGAGCACTGAGACTTCTATCTGGACTGAATTCTCTGGTCCCACTGAACCATGAGAACAGAGGCTGAGTTCCTAAGCTAAACCACAATTGTTCCTTTGTTCAGGTTCAGCAAACCTTTCTTGGTCACCCCTTATATGCTTTGCCATGGAGGTTGCAGCTGAGGACTCCCCTGGAGTTTGGGCATCTATAACAGAGGAAGTGGCAAGCATCTCAAATTTTTATTTGAAGGGGAATGTAGTGGATGTTCATGGACATTTCAAATCAGCATCTCTGAGTTGTTATATTCAGTTTATCAATGTGTGTACCCAAATGTATACTATTGAAGGTTTGTCATTGTTCTAAGATAGCTCATATGAAGTACTGAATGAGGATGCAATTAAGATGCACTTATTGCAGAGGAGAACCTGTTATCTGCTTCCTTGAAATAATTACAGATAGTTTTAAAAATGGAGCTCAGTGCAAAGAGCCAATATTTTCTAATTAATTTCTTCATGAATTGTTTCTTTATTATATGCCTCTAAAAGCTATATCAAGATGATTTCATAAGATATTTTTTTCATTTAAAACAAGGGAATATTCAATTTTACCTGCATATTTTCATGGTGAGTTCATCCCCACCAACCATTTTTACTATAAATCAAAGATATGTGAGATTTTTATCTTTGAGCCACATTAGGAAACTATAATACATTTTTAACATTTCACTTCTATATCTCAGAATTTTTGATCCACTCAGAGTTGCACAGCAATTGTGGCAAGGTGAGAAATCTAGAGCCCTAAATAGTATTCTTAACAAATTTCTTTATTTATAGGAAAAAATATCATTTAAAACAGAACATTTCTCTAATAATACTGTTTCAATGTCTTTGGAACTTACTGGGCTTTCTGAAGACTCAGCATAGCCTGTGAATGCCAAGGTTTATTAAAGGGACATGGCACAGCAGAGCCCAGCACCCCAGTACAAGGTAAGATAGAAATATAAAAGGAAGGGTATTACAATAACACATGCATGGACAGAATGACAGAATGAAGCAGGCAGCAGACTCCTGCTTCCCTTGAAGTTACTGTTAAATTAGTAAAAAACCACTCTGCCTAACGATTCACATTCTCACTTTTGCTACCTGCAGTCAAATGCATCCTAAGACATTTTGAGAAAGTACTATGCAGACTTTTGACATTAGCTTTTAACACAATGCCTTATACTATAAACAGTATAATCTTGTTGATATATTGGTGGATGATCAAAGAATCACCCAAGTGGGACTACAGGGGAAAAAACAAGTTCCGTCACTCTGCAGGAGAGAAGTGGACTCTGCCCTGGGATAGGGGCTAGAGCAGTTATATGGGAGCTATTATCTTTCTAGTTTCTGGTCCCTCTCACCAAATAAAGGAGGGTAATCCTTACCAGTTCATGTTTGACCGAGAGAGCGGTACAATAGCACAATTCACAGAATGGCACATTAGTGGTAAGAGGTCCTGATTGGATGGGGCAGGTTTGAAATTTCTGGGTAGCTGGAAAAGAGTGATGGTTTGGTCCACATTGAGCCATTGCTCTTTTCTGATAGCCAACAGAAGCTTCTGAGATTATGCTGCATTGCAGAAAGTCCCTAGGGACTTAATTTTCATTTAAATTCTCAAAAATGATCTTCATTCCACAATACATTATTTTTGCGATATATACTATATAAAATGAATGTGGTGGTTTGATTGAAAATGCCCTCTGTAGAGTAATGGTTGAATACTTGTTCGCCAGTTGGTGGAACTGTTTGGAAAGGATTGTGAAGTGTGACCTTTTTAAAGGAAGTGTGTTTACAGCCAAATGGATGGAACTAGAGAAGTTCATCTAGGTGAGCTAACCCAGATTCAGAAGGATACACATGGCATCTATTCACTCATAGTTGGATTTTAGCCATATAGTACAAGATATCTATATTAACAAAGGGAACATGGACATAGACTATTTTTTTCCTGTCAAGGAGACATTTTTCCCTAGTGGTGCTGTCTCATAGGTCCCCAGTGTATGAGGAGACTCTTGGCCCTCATATGACTGCTGAAATGGGGTGGGGGACTGTTATGTAGGGACACTCCACTCCAGAGGAGTGTGATGGAAGGGATAGGGGGTAGAGGGTGGGAGGGCGGGACTGGGAGGGGTGGAAACAGAACACTATGACGGAGATGTAACCTGAAACAATAAATAAATAAAATTTAAAAAAGGAAGTGTGTTATTGGGGAAAGGCTTTAGGATTCAGAAGCTAATTATATTCCTATTTCTCTCTCTCTCTCTCTCTCTCTCTCTCTGTCTCTCTGCCTCCCTCTGTCTTCTGTTGTGGATCAAATATGTAACCTCTCAACTACTACTCCAGAGGTATACTTTCCTGCCTGCTGCCATGCTCCCAGCCATGGAGGTCATGGACAGTATCCTTCTGAAACTATAATAAACACTTTCTAAGTTGCCTTGGTCATGGAGTCATATCACAGCAAGAGAAAATTAAGACATTGAGTTGCAATACATTGTTAAACATGTTTGGTTTTGTCATTATTGCTGTTTATCTGTTACTGTTTCGAATTGACAAATTAATTTTTTCATAAATATGTATTGTCAGAAACTCATTGTATACATAGTATTTAGTACTATCCTAGGTTGTAAACTTCTATTATGGTGGTTGGAACATATGACTTGTGGATAATAGGTTACTGAACTATTAGTTGTGGTAAGTATGAAAATATTCTGATAATAACTTGTGGCGATATTAGAAGAGAAAAGATGTAACTGCAGAGAACACCTCTCATACCATTTAGCTTCTAATTTTCTATGGAAAAAAAAGTAACGATAGAGTATACTGTATAGAGAGAGGAGCAGAGGAAGCTCCTGTGAACCTTTCTACATGTAGGCTCTTGAATTATATTTAACATGAAAAAAAGAACCCTTCTGTAAGCTAGATTGTATAAATTCCAGATGAAAATGTCTATATCATATATATCTTAAGATATCCATATATAGAGAGACAACACACACACACACACATGCACGTACACACACAAACACAAACACACAAAATCTTGCAAGTTCAGTAAACACTTCTTGTCAATCTCTTGCCTTTAATCCTTACTTTCAGTAGAAGAGGCTGCATCTGGTGAAGCCAAAGTAAAGGGAACATTCCTGAGGGATACTGAGACCTCATAGAATTTATAAGAAGGCTTGAAAATGGCCACTTAGCTGTTCTCAAGAGTGGGGAAGCTGAAATGTTGGGAATGGTCTTTGAGCAAACAATAAGATGAACTACTTATTGCTGGAACATGGAATGGATGGATCTATCCACCACAGCAGAGCCACTGATTGACCTTATCTCTAGGTTGTAACATGACTGGATGGAGCATGTGTCTTCAGTCAAGAGTGGGATCTGTTGCTTTTCTGTATCCTCCTTTCTCTCCTATATAGGAGTGAACAGACTTGAGAAAAATGGGACATAGACATAGTATAGGAAAGAACAAGAAAAAAGGACAGATTATTGAATATAGCTTTATACCTTTGTATATTGATACAAAATTAATATTATATTTGGCTAAATTGGTATTGATCATTGTATATTAATGCAAATTTAAGATTGTATAGGGCTACATCGGTAATGATCTTTGTATATTGATACAAAATTAAGATTATATTTGGCCACAAT
>CAJQZJ010031998.1:7762668-7779507 GCA_907164525.1 Lophiomys imhausi | reverse complement strand
TAGAACTTTAAACTCATGGAGATGGTTAGATAGTAGAATGTTAAAGTTAGGTGCCAAATACATATGGACTGGACATTGGGAATGTATGCTAAGCCATATAACTCTTATAATCGTGGCCTATTTATTTCTGTTGTTTTGTATTGTATTTTTAGTTATAAGAAAAAGAACCATTATTTGGACTGAAAGGGAGAGCTGTTGGGGGGAAAAATAAATACCTTAAACTAAAAAAGAAAATATCATATTACTATACTAAAAAAATAAAATAAAAAATAAAGACACTTGAGTTAGGAAAAAAAAAAAGATATAAATAACCTAAAAGCAGATATATGATGAGCAATGAGATTGGGTTATTTACGTGAGCTCTCTGGTAAGAGTTTTATTTAAAAAAAACAGTTCTGGGGGCTGGAGAGATGGCTCAGCGGTTAAGAGCACTAACTGCTCTTCCAGAGGTCATGAGTTCAATTCCCAGCAACCACATGGTGGCTTACAACCATCTACATTGAGATCTGGTGCCCTCTTCTGGCCTGCAGGCATATATGCAGACCAAATACTGTATACATAATAAATAAATAAATATTAAAAAAAATGTTAGTCCAACCTAGAGAAATGCAAATGCATCCAGGAAGGGGTGAAAGAGCCACAAAAAAGTCACTGAGGTCACAGTAGAGTATAATGTATAGAAAGAGGAGCAGAGGAAGCTGCTGTGCCTCTTTCTACATGTTGTCATGCCTAGACACAGACAAAGGATCTCACTGTGTCCATGTTCTGAGACCTCAGTATTAAAAGCCAGAGGCTATAACAAAATTCTTGAAAGATTTACTTCATTAAGGTATGTTTGTGAGAGAGGACAGTGTGTCTCCTGTGGGCATGTGGCCATTGGTAAGGGACTATGACCTATGGCAGGCAGAACTCAAATGAAGATACACTCTCCAGTACCTCTGTAATTCCCACTGTGGTCATTTTGTGAGTTACCTTATTCAACCATTTCAGAAAGCCATATAGTCACTGATTTCTGAGAGTCATAGAGATGCAGACCACTCATGCATATTTGGTAAAAACTTGTCCAAGTCTTTACCTTGTAATTCTGTGGGGGAAACTAGAATTCTATACTGGCAGTTTGACACTCCACTTTGTGAAATTTACTTTCTGATGAGGAAGCTGGCAGGTTAACATTTCCAAGCCTTTCACTTTAGAATTGGGACTGTGGGTCTTCGTTCTTGATAGTGATTGTTGTGGCAATCTCTCCCCTCAGCCTCATCTTCTCTTTAAGTCATACTTCTTCTATGCCAGTCAAAAATTGTCTTTGTATTTGCACTTCTACCATCCGGCTCATTCCATTTCCCCATCCCAGAATCTATCTAAGGTTGACTTCTTAAGTGGAATTCTTCACTGCTGATTTAGAAGCAGCTATCCTAGAAACTGTGCAGCTAATGCTTTCTTTCTTAAGTCCCACACTTAAACTCCCAGAGGCTAGGTATACTGTGAGCACGCTCACCATGTGACAGAAGAGGAGTTGATTACCAGCTAGGGCTAGAACTACCACATCTCATTAAGATGTCTGGGGGCATCAAGGAGGAAATGAAAAGAAAACATCAGAAAGCTAAAGGGGAAAGGAGAACAATACAATAATAAAGAAGAGCTTCTAATTTCTCAACTGTTGCAAATTTTTTCTTTAAAGAACCTAAGTCTTTTTTTTTAGTTTCAAGCCTGTTTTGTCACAAAGCCATTCGTGTGCTGAACCACAACCACTCAGTAACACCAGCAAACAGAACCAGCATTGACAAACGTGATGCTAAATTGGATGGTGGACACACTGGAATCTTATTTCCCAAACACTGGATAAAGAAGTGACAAGGCTTCAAAGTGAATAAAGAGAAAGGCACAAAATTGTTAGAACACACAAATACACATATAGATGCATTCACACACAGTGATAAAATAAAAAAAGTATAGGCAATTTCTAGGGATTGGAGATTATCTTTTACTCTCTCTTTTGACACATGATTTTTCCAAGTGCCTATTAATTCTGTAGACATACGGTCTGTTAACAAAGAGAGATGAAAGTAAGGCATGTCATGATACAAGAAAAACACTCAGGTATTAGGAAGATAGGAACCAGAGCAGAACTTCAGGGGACTGTGAAGATACATGGGGAGAGGAGAGGGAATCCTCACTATACAAGAATAAACTACAGGAATATCAGAGAGAAATTTAAACTGTTCTACTTCATGATACTGCTTAGAATATTGAAATACATATGGCTATACAAATAAATGTACCTATACACTTATGTATTATTAGAATCACTGGAATAATCTTCATATATTTATTAAAAGGACTTCCAAATGAGACATTCCATAAATATCAACTAGTGAGAGAATTGTTAAATACTGAAACAATGGTGATCTATCAAAAATTTCTCTTAAATGGGCAATGTTGCAATGAAATAGGATGGCCCTAATAATTAACATTTTCATAAAGGGGAATGGATGATACCAGGAGTGAGCCCTTGTACAGAGCTTAGCTGACTTTAGGTTACAGATGATGGAAAAATATAGTCCAATCGACTGTCCAATTTTGTAAATGGGTTTTCACTGGGATACAAACATGCCCCTGAGTACACTTGCTAAAGCTTCTTTGCCTCAAGGTGAGGGCAAATATTTTCACAAATGTCTTGGGGTCCACACAGTCTATTTATCATATTGCCTTTTGGGAAGAAAACATGTTTGCTGATCTTTACTTTTGAAAATAAAAATAACAAAATTGGTTAACCTTTATTAAGCACTCACATGGAGCCCAACATGTCACATGGGTAAGTTCTTCAGGAAAAGCACTGTTATTATACCTATTCAATAGAAGGGGTATTGAATAGACGCTCCACAGGTTACATAGTAGCAGAATCTCAAATTAACAAATTTAATAAATAAAACATACGAAATCCATTTCTTTTTAAAAGCCTCAGGTAGCCAATGAGTAATTTGTTATTACGTGTGTGTCCTGTGCAACTCTTTCAGTAACACACCAAAAATTGTTTATTTTTTTAATGTAAATTCAAAATATGACTGGACACCTTCTAATCCTAATCCCATGTCTCTGGCTCCACTGTTCACTCTAAATTTAATATTTCTTATTTTAAAAGAGCAGTAAATTGGTTTGAATAGGTGCAGGGTATAGGTTGTATTCATCCATTGAGTCGCTGAACTGGGCTGTAGGTAGACCAGGCTTTTCTCCAAGACCATCATGTACATGGAGCTTGGCTTTGGGCTGATTAATTTAAGTCAGTTCTTGATTTTCTTCCGAACTGTTTACTTTTCTCCTTGCTCTGATCAAATACCTGACCAGAAACAACTCAAGGCAGTGAGAGTTTATGCTGGTTTACAGTTGGAGGGGATCATTCCTTTGCAATAGGGAAGGTAAGGGAGCAAGAGATCCACTGGTCACATCGCATCTGTATTCCGGAAGAAAAGGTGAACAGGAAGTAAGGACAGGCTTGAAAGTCTCAAGGCTCGGCCCCAGTGTCCCACTTCCTCCAACTAGGGCCCGCATTTAGCAATAGCCTTCCCAAATATCTCCACCAGCTGGAGATCAATAATGAAAGGACGCCAGAAAATAACAGACAACTTTCACAACCAAACCACAACAGATTTCATATTGAAGTCCTCAAAGTCTGATGTTTGTAGAGTAACTTCCATGGAAACATAGGTTAAGGTGAATAGTTTTGATCCAAGCACCTAAGAAGCAGAGGGTCTCTGAGTTCGAGGCAAACCAGGTCTACTAGTGAGTTCCAGGACAGCCAGGGATAAACAAAGAAACCCTGTCTCGAAACACCCCCAACCAAAAAAGTGTCTTATAAAATATATCTTTCCTTCATCATAACTACGTACAAAGATGGTTCAAGGCATTGTAGTTCAATTTTTAACTCTTTAATTGCATTCAGACTGCTTTTCTAGCTGGGTGTGTTAGTGTGCACCTGTAATCCCAGCACTTCGGTGATGGAAAGAAGGAGGGTCCGGCGTTCAAATAATCTTCAGCTACCACAATAATGGGCTATACAAGATCTTATCTCAAACAAATTACCAAAACAACAAACAAACAAAGAGTCACTTCAAGAAAAGTGGTAGTGGAAAATAGGAATAGACCCCGTCCTTGAGGACTTCAGATGTGAGTATTACCTTAATTTAGATCTGCAAGACCCTTTCAGATTTTAGCAAAGCAGTGCTAAACTTCTAATTCTTAGTAGAACCTTCAAAATCATTTCCCTTTCTCAATGAAGGTCTTGCTAGAACAATGTTTTCCTTTCTCATCCAGACTTGAGGAAAGCCCACAGGAAGCTCAACTCTGTCTCAGAGACTCAGCGATCATGAGATGTGTGGGCCTGAGTAGAAAGTAAGCCCTACCCAGCAGTTCAGTTCTTACCATGAGGGCCACTGATGTGGACAGTAGGATAATGCAAGGCACAGGCTATCAAGAGCAATAAAATTCAGCATTGAAAGGGCTCACAGTTGACTTAGGGGTGCGTTATGTTGCTTGGAACCATACGCCTGCTCTAATGGATTATTTTATACTAAGCAGCTTGAACGAGGCAAGTGCTAGCTATGATTATTAGTCATTGCAGGCAACAGTCTATGAGCCCAATTACATGCAGGCAGTGCCCCAGACACTGATTTTGCTAATTGCTATCCCTCAGACTTGGAATTCCTTTTTATTCCAGTTGCATATTTTTTTTCCAGTGAGAGGATATGATTTCCCCCATAATGGAGCTGACTGAAATGTTAGCTGCTTCACAATATAATTGCTTATATTATGAATCATTTGTTGATTTTTTTGAATGTGGCAAATATAACAGAAAAAGTATGATTCTTATTTAAAAATATAGACAATTTTTTCTACATGGTTTTTCCTCAGATAATAATTAACGGTTCCTGGCAACTTGAAATACATATGTATATACAAATATATATATATATATATATATATATATATATATATGTGTGTGTGTGTGTGTGTACATACATTCAGCAAAGGAACTACGATGTGTCAAGCATGTGTTATATAATCAAGATGCCTAAATTAATCATACTACCAGGCACTACTAGTTTAATACTAGAGATAGATAGCCACACAAATGAACCTTAGGGCTTGAGCCACAAGGGGAGCCCAAGGTAAATGGTTCCTAAAGAGGTCAAAACATGTTTTCCTGTACAGGATTGATCTACCTATTGTGGGTTTTTTTGTTATTCCATATGATGTTGAGAATTTCTTTTGCCAGGTCTTTAAAGAATTGTGGTGGTATTTTGATTGCAATTGCATTGAATCTGTATATTACTTTGGGCAGGATGGCCATTTTTATTATTTTGATCCTACCTATCCATGAGCATTAGAGATCTTTCCATGTTCTGATGTCCTCTTTAATTTCTTTTTTCTTTCTTCAAGGACTTGAAGTTCTTGTCATACAGGTGTTTTACTTGCTTTGTTAGAGTTACCCCCAGGTATTTTATATTGTTTGTGGCCATTGTGAAGGGTGTTGTTTCTATAATTTCTTTATCAACCCATTTATCTTTTGTATAAAGAAAGGCTTCTGATTTGTTTTGAATTAATTTTGTATCCAGCCACCTTGCTGAAGGTGTTTATCAGTTGTAGTAGTTCTCTGGTGGAATTTTTGGGGTCACTTATGTATACTATTATATCATCTACAAATAAGGATAATTTGACTTCTTCCTTTTCAATTTAAATCCCTTTAATCTTCTTTAGTTGTCTTATTGCACTAGCTAGAACTTCAAGTACTATGTTGAAGAGATATGGGGAGAGTGGGTATCCTTTCCTTGTCCCTGAGTTTAGAGGAAATAACACAAAGGCCAGAACAGCTAAATCAATCTTGAACACCAACAATAATAATAATAATAAAAAACATCTGGAGGCACCACCATCCCAGATTTCAAGATATACCTCAGAGCAATAGTAATAAAACAGCATAGTACTGGTGCAGAAAGAGACCAGTTGATCAATGGAATTGAACTGAAGACCCAGAAATGAACCCACACACCTATGGTCACTTAAATTTTGACAAAGAAGCCAAAACCATACAATGGAAAAAGGACAGCATCTTCAACAATGGTGGTAGTCTAACTGGATGTCGACATGTAAAAGAATGCAATTAGGCCCATACTAAACACCTTGTACAAAACTTAAATCCAAGTGGATCAAGGACCTTAACATAAAACCAGACACACTAAGTATAATAGAAGAAAAAGTGGAGGAAAACCTTGAACTCATTGGCACAGGTGACAACTTCCTGAACAGAACACCAACAGCTCAGGATCTAAGACAATAAATATGACCTCATGAAACTGAAAACCTTCTGTAAGGGAAAAGACACTGTCATTAGAACAAAACGGCCACCTACAGATTGGGAAAAGATCTTTACCAACCCTACTTCTGACAGAGAGCTAATATCCCCAATTTATAAAGAACTCAAGAAATTAAACATCAAGAAACCAAATAATCCAATCAAAAAATGGAGAACAGAGCTAAACCGATTATTCACAAAGGAGGAATCTCTAATGGCCAAGAGAAACTTGAAGAAATGCTCAGCATCCTTAATCATCAGAGAAATGCAACTCAAGACAATTCTGTGATTCCATCTCACACCTGTCAGAATGGCTAAGATCAAAAACTCTAATGACAGCACATGCTGGCGAGGTTGTGGAGAAAGGGGAACATTCCTCCATTGCTGGTGGAAGTGCAAACTTATACAACCACTATGGAAATCAGTCTGGCCATATCTTAAAACACTTGGAATAGCTCTATCTCAAGACCCAGCTATACCACTTCGGTGTATCCACCCAAACGATTCCTCACCAAGCCACAAGGACATATCCTCATCTATGTCCATAGTAGCCTTACTTGTAATAGCTAGAAACTGGAAACAACCCAGATGTCCCTTGATTAATGAATGTATAAAAAAAGTTGTGGTTCATTTACACAATGGAATACTACTCAGCTATCAAAAACAAGGAAATCATGCAATTTGCAGTAAAATGGATGGAACTAGAAAAGCTAATCCTGAGTGAGCTAACCCAGACTCAGAAATGTCCATGGAATTTGCTCACTTATAATTGGATTTTAGCCATATAATACACAATAACTATCCTACAACCAACACACCAAAAAGAATAGGAACATTGACTTTTTTACCTGTTAGTGGGACAATTTGCCCTATGGCTGCTGCAATTTAGGTCTCCAGTGTAAGAGAAAGCTCTTAACCCTCATATGACTGCCGAACTGAAGGGAGCTGATATGTAGGGCACCCTACTCTGGAGGAGTGGGATGGGTGGGAGAGGGAGGAGAGGGTGGGAGGGTGGAGCTGCTAAGGGTGGAAAGAGGGCACTGTGATGGAGATGTAACTTTAAGTACTAAATAAACGTTTTTTTAAAAAAAAAACAAACAAACATGTTTCCTGAAGAATGGTCTGGTAAAGTTGAGTCTTGACATTTAACAGATGAAAAAAGAAGGGATGGGGTGGGACAGGAGTTCATGGCACTGTTGAGGAAACATGTTGGAAAGAAAGGAAAATGAACATGAGGAAAGAGTACAAGAATTGAATGATTGATAGAAAACAATTTGCAAGCTGAATACAACCCAGTGCTTGTTTTGTTTTAATACACATAAAAAAAATTAACAGCAGCAGCACTGTGTACAGGTAAAGCTTATATTATGATATGTCTTACTTTCTAACAAATGAAATTTGTAGTACATCGTGCTTTTTGACCTTACAAATTCAGTGTGTCAACAAACATGTCATATTCAAACATGACATCATGCAGATAGAAAACAATGCAATGCAATAAAAAAAAGTTGATTTCACACTAATGGCTTTTTACGAGGATTATTTCATCCTTGTAGACGATGAAGGCTCCTAGTGACCACTGCTGCTGTCATCACCTGTCTTTTTCCAGTCTGCTTTCCAAACGGGTCTCCCCAGAGCAGCTCTTAGGAGGAGTTTCTCTGCAAGCTTCCCTGTTGCCACATTTCTAAGACATATTAGAAAAAGGATATTGCTATTCAAGTGGCCAGACTCCTTCCTAGTTGCTTGGCAGAATTTATCTTTGTTCACTTTAAGACATCAAGTAAACTTTCCTTTCTTCCAAAAATCTTGTCCCTATGCCACCCTTCTTGGTCCGGCAAATGCCTTCCTTTGTATTCCCAGTAGGGGGTACGAAGCACCTGTGGCGGGTGCTTGGCTAAGACTGTCTTGCCACCATCTTCTCTTAATGGGAAAAAAGCAGCTTTGTTGAACTCAGTTGTGGAAAAATAGCATTTTTTTTTGCATTTCCAAATTACAGTTTAATTTCAGTGCCTTTAGCCAAGACTCCTCTGAAAATACCATAAAAGTTGAATGAAGTTCTCCTCTCATAAAGTTTGAAATTGAAGTCTCTCCCTCAGCTTAAGTAAAGTATGTGTTTATGTTGTCTATGGAATCAGTGTGGATGAAGGAAACTAGAAATATGTTTCTAATCTTTTCTAAACAAGCTTCTGGCAATGGACAACCAATTTGGTATGTTCTTCCCTGGAGAAGATCACTTCTGTAGCTACCAGTTTGCCTCAGTTGCCTACAGTTCTTTGTGTAGGGTTGAGTTCTCATGGGCTTTTCCCTATCCACCTTAATGTGTCTGTTGGTATTGTCCTTGTTCAGCTCATGCTTGGGTATTATGTTGTACTGAACAGTTTATATTTAGTAATGCATATTTATATACATAGTGGTAGTGTGAATGAAAAAGGCTCCCATAAGCTCCCATATCTATTTGGCCCTCATTTGGTAGACTGTTTAGGAAGGATTAGGAGGTATGGCCTAGTTGAACAAGGTGTTCAAAAGCCCACACCAGGCTCAGACTCTCTCTCTCTCTCTCTCTCTCTCTCTCTCTCTCTCTCTCTCTCTCAGCCTTGGCCCGGTATGTGTAAGTTCTTAGCTACTGTTTTGCTCTAGTGTCATCCTTAACTGACTGCTGTCATGCTTCCTGCCATAATGGGATTCGAATAATCCTCTAAAACTGTAAGCAAACCACTAGTTAAATGCTTTTCTCATATAAATTGCCTTGGTCATGGTGTCTCTTTACAGCAATAGAAAAGTAACTAAGCCATATGTACACATATGTAGGTAACAACAATTAGTGAAAAGGAGGTTATGAAGAAGAATAGGGAGGAGGGTATATGAGAAGGTTGGTAGGGAGGAAAGGGAAGAGGGAACTGCAATTATATTATCAAACATAAAAATAATAAACAGATAACAAAATAAGTGTGCATGTCTCTGGTGTGTGTGTGTGTGTACATGCACATGGGCCGTGTGTGGTTACAGCAGGTGTTGGTCCTTGCCTTCCACCTTGACTTCCACAGAATCTCATGTTCAGCACTAATACGTAAGCCCGGTCACCTGACTTCAGAGCTCCCAGGTAGACTCCTGTCTCCGGCTCCTATCTCATGGCAGGATTTCTGGGATTACAGATACTAGCTGCTGCTCCGGATTTTACTTGGATTCTGGACATTCAAATTCAAGTCTTCATGTCTGTGGCTGAAGCTGAACCATTTCCTCAAATCAGTATCTGGAATACTGCCTGACCAGCAAAGCTTGAGTTTTCCTAAACTCCCAGCTGTTTCTGGGACTCACTGACATGGAGAAAAGAAAGTAGAAGAATTGAATTCAGGTCTTTGCCTGGAGCATGCGTGGGCTTATTCAGGGCCCAGAGAGCAGTTTTTTTTTTTTTTTTTTTTAGACAGCCTGCCTCATTAGACTTCCCTTAGAAACTGCTTCTCAGTTCTAACTTTGCCGTTGGTGTATTCCATAGAGATATTGATATTTAGACACCAGGCACTTTGGATGGATTGGGGGAAATATTTTTATAATATCCAAGTGTCATGATTTGGAAATAAATTGTTTGAATGCAATCATCTTGAAGTAGTGCCCTAGTTCTAAGGAATGATTTTTCTCTTCTTATTCCTTTCAAGGTTCACAAAAAATAGAAAAGCTGTGTGAAATTTCTTGGTACAATTTCTTCAATATTGAAGTCTCAAATTTAGGAGAAAATGTAAAGGGAGGAAAAGGGGAGCTATATTGTGTCGATTGGTTAGCAAATTGAAAAAACCACAGGGCGGTACTGCTTTGGCAAATGAGGCCAGCACAGTGGGAAATAAAACCGTATGTAAATCACTAGTGAAATTAATATATTTTAAAGGTTATCAGAGCCAAATTGCTGAATCCTACAGTTCTTCATCAGTAAATTTGATGTAGGATTTCTAATTTAATTTGTGAGAATCATCAGTTGACTTCTAATGTATAGAGTAATAAGAACTAATGTTATTTTATGAGCCAGGAATGAAATATTTTTTTAATATTCAAAAGAACAAAATGTCAAGAAGTAAAGCTGATTCAGAGCTCAGTCTTTTAGGTTGAAGCAGTTTGTGGACTTCTGAAAAAAAGTGGGTAAACTTCCTGAGTGTTATTTGCAATTTCTTCCCTAAAAATTTACTCAGATGAAATATCAGATGACAACCGTCTCTCCTGCAAAATTGGTCTGGTTCCAACACAAAAGAGAGGACCCTGACGGAGGGTATCTGAGGCCCATCGCAGTTTACCTGACAACCATCTTCAGGTGAATTTCTTATTTCCCTCCCTTCCATGCTTTTGATTGCACATAAAATTCTGAGCTCATGAAATTGACTAAACAAGAGGTACAAGAATCAGGCAGAGTAGAAGAAATTCAAATTCTGGGATCAACAAAATTTGAAGTATGGAGTATTAGTCTATGAAGATCCTAAGGTGGCATCTTTCTTCAGCTACTTGTTATAAATAACGCAAGAACAATTCGGGAAAAAAAGACATGCCAGAGGCCCTGGAGTTAGTTCCACATAGACTAAAAGTCAGCAGTTGAACCTTGGCCACTGATATTTTCATTAATTCCCCAATTAAGTGAATTCTGTTGGAAAGCAACTTTAAAAAAAAACCACTTATTTCTCCATTTTATGTGCATAATGGTTTTCCTTTGGTTACTTGGATAATGTATATAACCATGAACTTGTAAACTAAACTCACCAACAAGAAGTATATGGTGTGACAAGAGGCACCACTTTTTGGAATTCTGTTTCTCCTAAATAGATTTTTAAGATCTAAATGAAGTATTTAGTAATATTCATGAGTTGAAGACTCTTTGCCTTCAGAAAAATGAGCTGCAAAGCAGTTTCCCTCTGCCTTATAAACACCCGAAAGATGTGCTTGCATAGCTCTAGAAGGTATCTCACTGTCCAGAAAAGTAAAGAATAAAAGCCCAAGGTAGATGAGCAACTAAATAGTAAATTTTCAACTGTTTTCATAAGAACTAGTGAGTTGATTTTACTGATTTCTGATAGATGGAAAAGAGAATCATTTGAACTGTTCACAGTTGATGTATAGTTTCCTAGTCATGTCCTTGGAGATGCCATAGTTGTGTTGTTGTTGCTGTTTTATTCTTGTTTTTACCTCTTGTAAATGGTTTTCTAGCTGTCAAAAATATTCATTGATCCCTTTCCCATTGAGCAGGTAAAGCTCAGACTGACATCAACCTATGAGTCAGAAAGAAAAACAATGAATGCAGGAATTATATTCCATCCTTTCCTCAGGTGGGGAAGCTAAATTCAGAAGCCAGTGAAGCTTTTCCAGCCTTACTTTCACAAGCATGGATCAGAGCAAGGCTTCCTAGTGATAATACACCCTTGTGCTATTAAGCAAGGGATCGTCTGACTGCAAGGATACAGCCATGTATAGGATCTTGGTCTAGGTCTGTAATAAAATCACAAGTCAGAAACTTGATATAATCATTGCAGAATTGCTACATCTCCCTGTGCTGTGTCAAAGGCATCAAATAGCCCCTATCATATCAGTTGTTATAAAGATAAATAAGCTAGCTCAGCACCCAGCTAACACAGTAAGGATCAAATAATTGAAAGTAGTTAGGAAGAACAGTCTGGGAACAACTGTAGAAAATGTGAAAAGAAAATACTGGCCACAGAGAGATATTTATCCAAGCAGCATCTCAGGTCTGCAAAGAAGTGCCTATAGAATAACAAATACTTTGTTAATTAAAATATATAATAATTTAAATATTTTCATAATTAAATATGTATAGGCATGTAAAATACTTAACATTCACTTCACTAATGTTGCATACACCGACTGTCATTGCTAGCAGTTTCCTTTATTAGTGGATACTGACTGATCAACTCTTTCAGGTGTCTCACATTTGGCCAGCTTGTTGAACCAGTACATGCATTCACTGGAGGGTTTTGTGTATCAACCTGATATAAGTTAGAGTGATCAGAGAGAAAGGAGCTTCAGTTGGAAAAAAATACCACCAATGAGATCCTACTGTAAGTAAGGCATTTTCTCAATTAATTATCAATGCAGGAGGGTCCAGACCATTGTAGGTGGTGCAATCTCTGGATGATAGTACCGGCTTCTATAAGAAAGCTGGCTGAATTACGTTGAATCTGTATATTGCTTTTGGTAGGATGACCATTTTTATTATGTTGATCCTACCTATCCATGAGCATGGGAGATCTTTCCATCATCTGATGTCCTCTTCATTTTCTTTCTTCAAGGGCTTGGAGTTCTTGTCATACAGGTCTTTCACCTGCTTGGTTAGAGTTACCCCCAAGTGTTTTATATTGTTTGTGGCTATTGTGAAGCATGTTGTTTCCATAGTTTCTTTCTCAGCCCATTTATCTTTTGTATAAAGAAGGGCTAACAATCTTTTTGAATTGATTTTGGTTACAGCCACCTTTTTTTTTTTAATCAGTTGTAGGAGTTTATCCTACAATTTTTGGTGTCACTTATGTATACTATCTTATCATCTGTGAATAGGGACACTTTGACTTCTATCAAAACCAACACAATTATTTAAAGACCTTGAAAGAAAAATTCTCAACTTCATATGGAAAAACAAAATACCCAGAATAGTTAAATCAATCCTATACAAAAAAAAAAAAAAAAAAAAAAAAATCTGGAGGTATCACCAATCACCATCCCTGATATCAAGCTATACTATGGAGCAATCATAGTAAAAACAGCATAGTATTGGTATAGAAACAGACCAGTTGATCAATAGAATCAAATTGAAGACCCACATAAAAACCCATACAAGTACGGTCACATAATTTTTGACTAAGAAGCCAAAACCAAACAATGGATAAAGAAAAGGATCTTTAATAAATGGTCCTTGTCTAACTGGATGTCAGCATGTAAAAGAATGGAAATAGACCCATATTTATCACCTTACACAAAACTTAAATCCAAATGGATCAAAGACCCTAATATAAAACTGGACACACTAAATCTAGTAGAACAGAAAGTGGGGAAAAGCCTCGAACTCATTGGCACAGGTGACAACTTCCTGAACAGAACACCAATAGCTCAGGCTCTAAGATCAATGATCAATAAATGGGACCTTATGAATTTGAAAAGCTTTTTAAGGCAAAGGACACTGTCATTAGAACAAAATGGCAAACTACAGATTGGGAAAAGATCTTTACCAACCCCACATCTGACAGAGGGCTAATATCCAAAATTTATAAAGAACTCAGGAAAGTAATCACCAAGAAACCAAATAATCCAATCAAAAAATGGGGTACAGAGCTAAACCAAGAATTCACAAGAGAGAAATTCCTAATAGCTGAGAGAAACTTGAAATGCTTAACATTCTTAATCATCAGAGAAATGCAACTCAAGACGACTCTGAGATTCCATCTCACACCTGTCAGAATGGCTAAGATAAAAAAACTCAAATGACAGCATATGCTGGTGAAGTTATGGAGAAAGGGGAACACAGCACCATTGCTGGTGGGAGTGCAAACTTGTACAACAACTATGGAAGTCAGTCTGGTGATATCTTAGAAAACGTGGAATAGTTCTACCTCAAGAACCAGTCATACCACTCTTGGGCATACAATCAGAAGATTTCTCATCAAACTACAAGGACATCTACTCAACTATGTTCATAGCATCTGTATTTGTAATAGCTAGAAACTGGAAACAACCCAGATGTCCCTCAGCCGAAGAATAGATAAAAAAGAACTGTGGTACATTTACACAGTGGAATACTACTCAGCTATCAGAAACAAAGAAATCATGCAATTTGCTGCCAAATGGATGGATCTGGAAAAGCTCATCCTGACTGAGCTAATCCAGACCCAGAAAGATGCACATGACATGCATTCACTTATAACTGGATTTTAGCCATACGGTACAGGATAACTATCCTACAACAAACAGACCAAAGGAACAGGAACATTGACTCTGTTACCTGTTTATGGGATATTTTGCCTTAGTAGAGCTGCCATGTAGGCCCCCAGTGCAAGAGGAAGCTCTTAGCCCTCACATGACTGATGAATTGAGGTGGGCTGAGATTCCCACATCAGGGGAATAGGATAGGTGGAAGAGGGGGTAGAGGGTGGGAGGGTGAGACTGAGAAGTGTGGAGGGAAGGGACTATGATAGAGATGTAATTTTAAGTAATAAATAAACATATAAAAAACAGAAGAAAGAAAGAAAGGAAAGAAGGAAGAAAGGAAGGAAGGAAGAAAGGAAGGCAGGATGGGTGGGAGGGTGGGAGGGAGGGAGAGAGGGAGAGAGAGAGAGAAAGAGAGAGAGAGAAAAAAGAAAGAAGGAAAGAAAGAAAGAAAGCTGGCTGAGCAAGCCATGTTAACCAAGCAAGTAAGCAGCACCACTCCATGGTGTCTTCAACAGCTCATTTCCTTGTCTCCAGATCCTTTCCCTGTTTGAGTTTCTGCTCCTCCTCCCTTCAGCGATAAATAGAAATGTGGAAGTGTAAGCTTAATAAGCCCTTCCCTCCCCAACTTGCTTTTTGGTCATGGTGATTTGTTGCAACAATAGAGATCCTAACACAATGTATATAGAAAATCCTCAAGACTTGTCATACTTCCAGGGTTTTCTAGAAAAACACAGTCAAAAGAAGATTTGTTAAAGGAATTGACCTATGTAATTAAAGGGGATGAGAACCAGAAATGAAGGAGGTATAATTTAATCATAGACAGAATGATCATCTGAGGACAGAAGATATAATAATTCACTTTCTGCCCCCATCTTCATTTTATTCAGGTTCTCACATGATTGAATCATTCCCACCCATGCTTATTAGTGCAAAACTTTTTTTGCACAGTCTACTAATTAAATGTTAATTTATTACAAAATATTCTCAGATATATCTAGAAATCATCTTTTACTAGCCATCTGGGCATCTCTTAGCCCAGTTAAGTTGACATGATAAATTAACCACAACTTGTTTTTTTTTTCTTTTAATCATATTTGGAGGATTTTGGAAGCAGCTTAGTTGGTAAAGCACATGGTGAATAGCCATGAGGACCTGGATTAAAATGCATAGCACCCACGTGAAAAGTCAAGTATTGTGGTATACATCTGTAACTGTAGCACTGAGGGACAGGGGTGGAGAGTACAAACAGGCAGATGCTCAGAGATCTGTGGCTAGCCAGTGCAGTCAATCAGCAAGATCTGGACTCAAGTGGAATCCTTGTCTCCACAAATAAGTCAAAAGGCTATACAGAAAAATATTTGATGTTGACCTATGGCCTCTGTATGTAGATGCACACACACACACACACACACACACATATACACACATGAATTCCTGCACACAGACATTCCCATACACAAGAACATGTGCTCACACTTATACTGTACACACACACACACACATACACTCCCAGAAGGAAAAAGAAATTTTTCTTTATGCTTCTCTAACCTAGAAAACCTGTCATCCATGTGCTTTTCCAACTCAAATTAATATGCGGCTCTAAAGGGGATCCACACACTCCCTTTCCTAGAATTTTCCACTTCACTGGAGCCTAGCCATAGAGAATGAAATGGGAAATGATAGTCTCAGCACATCCATCCGATGTTAACTTCTTGAGCATCCTTTGTTGCTGTGGCTCATTCCACTCCACTCAAAGCCAGGACCATCTCATTAGCCACTGGACCACCATTTACCTCTTCTGTGCTTTACACCTGACATCAAAGCCACTTCTGAAATCTGAGGAGAAAAAAGCATTCACTTATTATTTTTTATGGTAGATTCCTTCCTTTCAAGTCCCCCAAAATGTATAAATCATACTCAGGGAAGAGACACTTAGCCTATAAGGTTTACATATCTTTAGCCATGCATTACAGTTCTAGCCAAAATAAGTTTACCTAAAACAAAATTACTTCTTAACTGCCTAGCTTCAAAAATACCACCTCCTCCTTTCCACATATATGTCTACGCACAACAATGTGTATTCCTGGTGCTCATGGAGGCAGAATGAAACTCTCATCACAAACTGCCAACAGTTATATCTGATATCTTTTGTAGTGTTTCTGTCACTCCACTGATTCTCCTTTTCTCTTACTCATGCTTCTCTGAGATCCGAAGGAGGTGGTAATGTGTGAACATTTGTCTCACTCAAGCTGCTTTCTAGGAACTAGAGACAATTAGGACTGCTCCTACTAAGGTGGAGAAGCACATCCAGGAATATGTATAGTGCAATCAGAAGAACGAGGGGTGGTTCTGGAAAATCAGTGTGTAAACACCAGGTGACAGAAAGAAAGACACATAAAGGCAGAGAGGGGGAAGAGAAACTAAGAGTGGACGGGTCACTGAAACCAAAGGAATTGAAAGTCGGCGACAAGAGGAACAGTCAATGGGGCAAAGAGGGGCATTAGTGGTCAGTGAGGTCAAGTAAAGGAAGTGTAGTAGTCAGTGTGTGTGTGTGTGTGTGTGTGTGTGTGTGTGTGTGTGTGTGTGTG
>CAJQZJ010031998.1:7715218-7762658 GCA_907164525.1 Lophiomys imhausi | reverse complement strand
TGTGTGTGTGTGTGTGTGTGTGTGTGTGTGTGTGTGTGTGTGTGTGTTTATCTATGTGAAAAATTCATTAGAATGTCTTACAGGCTGCGCTTCAGCTAGTCCAACAATGACTGTCTCCAATGGAAGGTTCAAGAATCCAGTTGTTTTTCAGTCCACAAGGCTGGATGTCTCACCTGGTTTTCAGTGTACTACAAAATTCCTAAGAAGTAAGCTATAATTCCAGTGAAGGAATGAACTTGCTAGTAAGAGCAAGAACAAGCAGGCAAAGAGAGGGCAAGCTTCCTTCATTCATGTCCTTTATACAGGCTTCCAAGAGAAGATGTGGCCTAGATTGGAGGTAGATCTTTCCACCAAAAGGATTTCAATTAAAGGTTTGTCTTTCCATCTCAAAAACATGTCTTCTCATTTCAAAATGATTTAATTAAGAAAACATTCCTCACATGTGTGTCCAGCCATTTGGATTTTAGTTATTTCCAAAAGTTGTCAAGTTGACAACCAAGAATTGCCATCATAGGAAGAGCTGACATTTTAACAATAGCAAGGAGGAGACCATTTTCAACCTTATCTAAAGGCAGAAGCAAAACCAAGGCACAGGGGATTTCAGGATAAATCTAAGTAAATAAAGTATAGGTACCAGGCATAGGCAGTTTAATGTGGGGACTTGGAAACTAAGAAGATCAATAACTGTAGACATAGCCGGAATTTAATATTGGCTTGAACTGAAAATTCTTAATTTCTGTTCTTGTATTGAGACTGGAGAAAGCTGCATGTATCTATATCCCAAAGGAAATGAGCACACAGTGAGGATGAGCTAAAAGTTCACACAGTAGACCAGGAAGCAGCACTAGTGCTGGCAGTCAACTTGTGACAGAATGGAGCATTTTCCTGTTGCTGCCCTTGGATGCTGTCACATATGAAGAAATGTGTTCTCCTCGCCAAATCCCCCATTAGAAATTTGACCACACAGGCTGTCTAGAGCTGGCAGCTCTGTTGAGTCAGACTAGACAGGACAGCAAAGAGAACTGTCTTCTGTGGACTATTTTAAGGAGAAACATAGTCACCCATCTCATGCCTTTGACCTTCAGTCTTGAAACCAGATTGGATTTCAACACTGCGGACAGAGTTCCTAGTGCCAAGATGATGCTGTCCTGCTGGAACAGAAGGAATCTTCCTGTGAACTCTTCAGCCATGACCTGGGAGAGCTGTAAATCTCAGTGTGGCAACACTGAACCTTCTTTCAGAGACCGATCTCTGAAACACACACAGCAAACACCCATGTGCATATACATGCAGGTATGCACACACACTCACACACACATACATACACATGTACAGACACATGCATATACACATACACTCCACATATATATACAGACACACACACAAAGAAAGACACAGATACACACACTCACAAACACACACAAAACCCACACATGTATACACACATACAGACAGACACTCACACACAGACACACATACCCACATGCACACACATATATTTGGGCATACAGACTTACATACACACAGAGGTACACAAACACTCATATACAGGCATATTCACACACCATGTACATACATGTTACACATACATACACACACATATTTATTTGGGCATACAAGCAGAAACAGACAAATATTTGTTTGTGTGTGGAATCACAGATGCATAACACTCAGAAAAAATAGAATGGTTTAGTTCAAGTAGAATAAATTGGGGGATAATGAAAACTTAGAACAATACCAGAGCACAGTGACATGAATCACAGTTACAGCACATTTTCCATACAGTAACTCATTCCCTCCTCAGAATGATGGTAGGAGATGGGAGAAAAACCAAAGTAGATTAAATTTTGTCTGAAAAAACATTGCCTTAATCCTCACAGTTCCATAAAATAGTGATATTTATCTCCCTCTTCTGCCAGCTAGCTTCAGAGTAAAGAAAATGATACAAGCCTATGTTTGATATCAGTCAAGCCTCCTCAGTTTAAAAACCATGTCAGAACCAACAGAGCCCTTGATTCCTGAGGTTTCTTTTTTCATTTTCTACTTTGTAGCACTGAATACTTACCAAGGCTTTGTCCAATTCAAGGTTTAATTAGTTACTATGAAAAATCTTCATGTCAGAGGAAGCGTGGAGAGAGTGAGTGATCAGAAGTGTCTAAAGTCTTCAAGGACATGCTAATATAAAAGCAAATGAGCTCTGAGGTCTTTATAGACACCAATTGTTACCACTTCTACCTGCTAACTGCAGTCATCAGAAAAATTCCAGATGCCTGGGCTCCACTATAGCTGAACTGAGTCAGACTCCCCAGTATGTGGACTATACATGTATGTATTTTTGGCTTCATTTATTTTATTTTTAAGTTTATTTATTTTTATTCATTTTACACCCTTATTGTAGCCCCCTCCCTCCCCTCCTCTGGGTCCTGCCCTCTCATCCCCTTCCTCCTATCTTCCCCTCTCCTTCTCCTCAGAAAAGGGGAGCCCTCCTCATCAGACTCCAGAACATCATCTAGTATAAGGACTGAGTTCTTCCTCTTCTATTGATGCCAGGCATCACTGCCCAATAGGGGGAAGTGATCAAAAAGCAGGCATCAGTGTCAATGTCAGAGACAGACCCCAGTCCACTTGCTAGGGGGCACGCATGACAGCTAAGTTGCCCATTGGTTCATATGTGTACAAGTCCTAATCTAGTTCATGTATGCTCTTTGCTTGTTGGTTCAGTCTCTGTGAGCCCCCATGGGCCTAGGTTAGTTATCTCTGTTGGTCTTGTGGAGTTCTTGTCCTATCTCAATCTTTATATCCTTCCCTTCATTCTTCCACAAGACATCCCATGCTCTGCCTAATGTTTGGCGGCAAGCCTCAACTTCTGTTTGGATCCTCTGTCCTATGGATGTTCTCATAGGACAGTTATTCTATGCTCCTGCCTGTAAGAATAGCAGAGTGTTCCTAATAATGATAGAGGTTGACTCCTCCATTGGGGTAGGTCTTAGGTTGGGCCAGTCATTGATTAGACATTCCTTCAAACTCTGGTATATCTTTATCTTGTCACACCTTGTACAAGGGTAAATTTTGGGATGAAAGCTTTGTGGGTGGGTTGGTGATGCCCTCCCTCCTCTACAAGTACTACCTAGCTAGAAGAAATTCTTTTCACTTTCCATATCCCCGAATGCTAGAAGTCTCATATAGAGTCACCCCCATCTCCTCTCAGGGACCCATCTTGTCATCAGTCTCCAACTTGTCTCAGAAATGTCCCCACCTCAGTTTCCCATCTTTCTCCCAGCCCTCTTACCTCCAGTCCCCATTCTCCCCACAACTGATCCTTATCTTCCTTTCTGTCCTCTCTCCCGCTTCTGCCCAGTTCCCTCTATTTAAACCCTTCTGCTGTTTATTCTTTTTCCCCTTTTGAGTGAGATTCAAGCATTCTCTCTTGGGTCCTCTTAGTTACTTAGCTTCTTTGGGTCTGTGGATTATTTTGAAAGCATTCTGGTGGATTCTTAGAGTTCAGACTGAGAATGGCACCATTTCAAATTCTTACATTGTCTTCCATAAGGTCTGTTTTCTTCTTTTACTATAGATGCTATCTTTTTTTTTTGCATTCAGAAAGAATGAAGAATTCATTTAACTTAAGTCTTTGATACAGTGTTCTGTGTACACAGGTATCTTGTAATACAACAATCCTATAAAATTACTCCCTCTCATAGAAACAAACAAATGAAATTATGACTGCTATATGGTGGTCAAACATTCTCTGCATCCATGTGGCACTGGAAGGCTCATTCTACATAGCCTGCTTTGTTCAGAAGAAGAAATGCTAGAAGCCCTGGCCTTTCACTCTTGGCAACTGTGATTTCCATATAAGCAGGAACTCCTTGTTTCAAAATGAGGCTTAGAAGGCAAATGAGCACAAACCTCCAGTCTCTTATGCCAGAGCCCACTGTGTATTATTGCTAGTATCCATGTGTAACGGATAGTATTGTGCACTGAGCTGGAAGATAATAAATAGTTGTGAGATGATTTACAAAAAGGTGTTTAAAACTCCTTGAACCAGCAGAGAGGTGGTGAAGAAGTGTGAAAGAAGGTTGTATCATCAAGCTCAAAATCCATATATAGGTATGCTTTTTTTCTCACTTTTCCCTCCGAAGATAATTCCTTAGAGATATAACTTGATTTCTGCTTTATCATCTGGATATTTGTTAATGGATTACTAAAATGTCTGATCCGCAAATTTCTCTCTTATCCCCACTTGATTTTCTTGAAAAATTCCCATTATACACTTTTGTTTTAAAGTCTCATTAAAACTATTTTGGCTTTGGGGGTCTTTCTATAACTATTTTTACTCCTTTTTAAAGTTCATCCTGCCCTTAAGCTATTGCAGTTTTTTTTAAAGTATATGGCTATATAAACTATGTGATTTGAGATTGTAACAGGAAGAAGCCTAAAATATAAACAGAAAATGGCAGCAATTTTTTGCATGATTTCCTATGATACAATTGTTTTATAACACACTTTTCTTATTGACAGAGAAAGAAACAATACTAGAGAAAGTGATGGTGGTAGATGTTTTAGGGTGATTAATGTATAGTTTTGTTGGTGACTCATCTGAAGAAAGTGAAAAAAAATCGATTGCTTATGTATTCAAGACTACGCTTTTTGAAATCATTTTAATATTAAAAATAATCACAAGACTAATGTCCTGACTAGCATCACCAAAAATTGAAAATGATTTATTTGAGGGGCTATGTTAAAGCAGATGTTCCAGTAGGAAATGAATTGCCATCCTAAAATGAGTTTTTTATTCAGGGCAGTGAAACTAGGCCTTCTCCTTTGTTCAACAGGCCCAACAGTTTGGCAGAATGATCAAGTGAACTGCCCAGTGAATATAATTCTCAGTTCTACCACTTGCTACCTGGATGATAGGGAGTGATACTAAATCCTTAGTGCCCAGTATCTTTCTTTGTTAAAAGCAAATGCAAATAGTTCATATCTCAAGGATATGTTATGACATTTCAAACACCTCAAACATCAGATGAAGTTTACAATCACAAGACTGCATTATGAATCACATAAAGCAGGAAATCTTCATTCAAATCATGTTGTATTTAAATGGATCTTGTTTGATCTATACCTTCATGGAGGAAAGGTGAGAATAATTTAACCAATGTATTTCACTGCTAATTTAATCAGTGCATCAGGATTCAGTTTAGGGAATCCTAAAGCAGAGAGAAAGTGAATGATGCATGAATTGCTCTTTACCAAGGCATTGCCATACAGAGCCCAGTGTAGAGCAAGAGAGATCATTAGTATCATGCTAACATACACTTGAGCTCATTCCAAAGTAACATATGAGGATTTAAATGATGCCGATACTCAAAACAGTGTCTATAGTTATTAATGTTCATCATCATAATCTTTGGAGAGAAGAAAGCATGGAGACAATTGGATGGGGTTGGACTTGGAGAAGCCAGGAGCAGCAGGACACATGGGGAATGGCTTAGAAAAAAGGCTATTTTCTGGCTTTCAACTTTACCTATGTCCCCCATCATCTCTTCTCACCAGGTTCTGCTAACTGGGATACTTAGTCAATTGATAAGTATCACTGGGTCTCTGTTATGGACTGGACACCTTTCTAGGTGCAAACTGCTAAGTACTGAATGGTGCTAGCCACAGTCCTACAGGGTTGGGCACTAACATTCTGCTTTGATCGGTGGTGCTTAAACAGTGAGCCATGAACCTTTGGGGGTGTGATCAAACAGTCCTCTCACAGGGGTCACCTAAGACAATCAGAAAACACAGGTATTTATATTACTATTCATAAATGTGACAAAATTACAGTTGTGAAGTAGCAACAAAAATAATGGTATGGTTAGAGGCTCACTGAAACGTGAGGAATAGTAAATGGTTGCAGCATTAGAAAAGTTGAGAATCCCTGGCACAGATGGAGACAAGACACATACATAAACCAAGACCAAAGATTGTAAAAATAAAGCAGGTTAGTTTGAGAGTCTGTGGTGAATACATTTTATCAAGAGTCTAAGATGAGCCCAATTTAGAGGTAAAATTGTGGGAAGAACGGAAAGAAAGAAAGAAAGAAAGAAAGAAAGAAAGAAAGAAAGAAAGAAAGAAAGAAAGAAAGAAAGAAAAGAGAAAGAAACAATCTTCATAAGGATTTGCACAAAGAATGCACTATGATAGAGTATTGTGTAGAAAAGACATCCAAGTAAAAATAGTTGAATTTGTGTATTTAGGATATATGTCCATAAATTTGAAAAAAGCAAGACGCTACATGGGAAGAGCTGGAAGAAGGAAATTGAAGGTAGAAGTTATGTACCTATATTATCATCTCAAAAATTAAATAATGAAGGGGGTTTCACATAAATACTAAAAGAAAAAAAGTTGTGATTTATTTCTGTGGCCAGTGCTCACATAGACATAGTAGAAAGAGCAGTAGAGCCAGGTAGAGAAGGGGTTGTTAGGCCATGCAAGGAGTTTCATGAAGTTCTGGGTACCAAGGGTTTTATAACCACTTCCTGGCTTCAGGCAGGTTTGTGGGGAGCTGTTACTGACAGCATAGGCTCTAGTCAAGAGCTCAAAAGAGCCTTTCACATGTAACCCTATCCAACTTTCCCAGCAGGAAACCTGAGCCATAGAAGGATTCTGCTCCCCCAACAGTATTCAAGTTCTCCAAAGGGATTCCTCATATAAGCATATTAATGCTTGTCAGTGACAAAATTAAGGGCCAAGTCTAGGGTTGAGAATTCAAACCCTGACCTCTACCTATAAGAACAAATTCACATTATACTTGATCGTATATACATATGTGTGTTTTCATCTATCTGTGTATAACTATGAGATATGTGTGTGTGTGTATTCCCTTTCTAATATTTGTTTTTTTCACACTTGTTATTTCTATTTGATTTTCCATTAGGTCCCAACAACTAAGGATGAATTCCTCGGATGCACGCATTAACCTTCTGTGAATCGAAATAATTACAGAGATATGAAGGTCACTAAACAAATAAATATCACATGAATCCCCTCTCATGCTTCCCCCCCCCAGATATGTAGAGTGAGTATAGCAAGAAGCCTGTTGAAAGGTTCAGACAGGTGATGAAGACAGAAGCATGTCCTAGACATTTGGGAAGATTTTATCCTTGCCTCTCATTACAAGAGTGAGAAAAATGAGATTTGTATGATTTACTAACTCCAACACATGAGTTATGTCCAATACCCTACAATCACTAGACCCTACAATAACTGTACTCAGAACAGCAGTAGTCAATGGTAGGCCATGCAAATATAAGGAGTTCCTCAGGATTTAATGGAAGATGGAAAGCAGTTTCTCTTCCAAAGTAGAGGTTCTGTGGTACTAGAGATGACATGTGTGATTTGGAAGGAGGTGATTCGGCTTGAGCATCATGGAAAACTGTTAGAGGAAGTGAGCTGTATTAATCAAATACAGTAAAGAAAATGTTCACTAATTGTATAGTTTTTAAGTGACATTTTTTCCTGTTTGTTAGGAAGATGTAGGCATGCATTGGAAACACTAATTCTAATTATTACTGTAAGTGGGACGTTTTTGGCACAAGGTCAAGAAATAATAGGAGAATGTGTGAATCTCACTATTGAGCTGCACTGAGCCTAATCATTTGACTAAAGCCAGTTTGTTTGTTTTTTTTCTTGCACCATCTCTGGGATGTTCAGTGTTCTGGATGAATCTAACACAATCAGGCTGTTCTCTGGTGGATAACCACTCCCTGCTGACTCAGGGCAAGCTCGTTTCCTCTGCTGTTTATTAAAATGAAACATTCATATTAAAGCACCAATTTTTTAGTGATGACCAAATATGTATTAGTAATAATATTATTAAAACAATTATGTTTAAAATGAACTTCCACACCAGCATGTTGCAAAAGAGCATAGACAAATCTGTCTAGTTTCTCTAGAGATAGTTTCTGAAAAGCTTGCACATCTTTCTGGCACCCTTACAGAAGAGGATTTGATGTGTTTCAGGAGACAATGGAAGTTTTTATGGCCATGAAAAATGAATACTGTTTCCACTACTCCACACTGCAAATAATGTATAATTCATGTTTTTTCATTAACATGCAAATGTGAAATAGTGTCTTCTATGTTTGCATCTACTAATAATGTATTAAATATTTAGAGGCTTAATAAAAATACTAAAAATATTTGGTCTGGGCACTGTTTAAGTACACTGTTCTCTTATTTGTTTTTTTTTATTTGTCCACATATTTACACATGTAAAATGTAGAAGAAACCAACAACCATATAATCAATTCACTAACTGGCATTTTAAAAATAAGATAATAACTTTGTTTATGTTGTTCTTGGTGTTTTCAGAGCATTTTCACAAAGACTGCATTTATCAACCATGGCAATGATCATAAGAGGCTGGTATTAGCCCCATTTCATGGATCAAAAAACCAAGATAGTGGTTTACCAGATTGTTTTGTAAATATTTAGTCTCTCAGTCATCACAACCTTTTAGCTGCCATGCCTTCTAATTCACTGTACTGAAGGACTACTATCAAATTCTAATATAAGAATCATAGAGTTTCTGGGTTTTGATAAATATTTAGCTAAAAAAAAATCACACACAGTTTATACTGGGTTTATGAGATAAGATTATTCAGTAATATTTCTAGAGAGTCATAAATTCTCATTGTTCATTCAACAAATACTTTTTAAAGGTTTATTTTATCATTTTGATTATGTGAATATGTCTCTTTGTGAGCATGTCTGCACATGTGAGTGTATGCATTGACAGAGGCCAAAAGAGGCCATTGGATCACCTGGCTAGAACCTTACCTTGACCGTGAGAACTGAATCTGAGCCTTCTGCAAGAACAATATTTGCTCTTAACCCCTGAGACATCTCTCCTGTCTTACAAATAGTCTTCGAAGAAAATACCAAGTTCCTGTGTGCTTCTTGTTTTTCCATGAACTTGTTGGGAACTAATAAGGTATTAGGCACTAAAAGGCTATCAACAGTAAGGCCATAGAATCCAGAAAGTACTCCCTGAAAAGAAATTACTATTATGAAAGGAGTACTCCAGCAGATGCCATAAATATGATGCTGAAAACATATAAAAGCAAGGGAGGTCAATTGTCTATAGAGAGAATATCTAGGTAGACATCACCAAAGAGGTGTGCACTGACAGAATCCCAATCAGGTAATGGATAAAGAAGTTTAATCTTAGATATTATATGGGAAACTTCAAGGAAGGAAGATTAACTGACCCCAAGTTACTACAGAATAAGAGAATAAATTCTGCTACAAAAGAACAATGGGAATATTATTAGAAGACTTAAAATTTTACATTCTCGAAAAATGTTTACAAGTACCTCCCTTCTTTATACAGGTACAAACTAACAATAAAAAATCAGAAATTTTAAAAGTACATAACTAAATCAGACATAAAGTCTGTATTTCTCAGTCAACTTCTACACAGAATAGCCATTGTGAGGCTGTGGATTTTCACACTGGATTTTGCAGTTTCACTATCAATTATGTTTCTATATACATATCTATCACATAAAGAATAAACTAACTGGTAGAGTGGAAACTAGAAAAACAATTAGCTTTATATCTTCTTTTATGACTCATGTATACATTACCTGTCTTTCATCTTTTTTTTTTTCATCTACTAATACCATAAGATTCCTCAAATATAAACATTGATGATTTTCTGACCTGAGAACTGTTCCCTCTACCACAACAATTAGGACTAAAATCTGGTTGAAATAAGATGGGATATAAAATATACGATACAGGATAAGAATCGGTGTTTTATTGTAGTTCCCTGGGAAATTCTGTCATACTTCAAGACTTAGAATTCAGGAGCCTTGAGCAAGCAGAACTAACATGAGGGACATTCATGATCAGCAACACAATAGCAATAGTTTGCGGAGGAAGAGCCTGGGCAATTCATGCTCCTTGCTGTCTCTAGACAAATAAAAGCCATAAGAACATTTTATTAGTATTTTCTATTTTTCATATTGCAATATATTTGTATACTTTCCCCCTTCTCTTTCCTCACGTAAACCTTTCCCATGCAGCTTTTCCCTCTTGTGCTCTTTTAAATCCATAGCTTCTTTTTCTTTAATTGTTGTTATATACACAGGGTCAACCATTTGGCATTGGGTAATTAATTGAGGCAATCCTCTCTGAGGTAGAAATTTCTCCTGCTCTCAGAATGTTTTAGTTACCTGTAGCTCTTAATTTAGGGTTGAAACTTCATGAGTTTTCCCTCTTCCACATTATCATCACTATTGGAATCTTCCTTGTTCACGTCATGTTTAGGCAGACAAGTTGATGAGACTTGGTTGCTTCTCTGACATTTGTAAGACAATCTTATAGCAAGCTTTCTGTTCCTCTGACTCTTCTAGTCTTTCTCTCCTCTCTTCTCTAGTGATACCTGGGCCTCACATGCAAGAGTTCTGTTTTAGATATGTTGACTAGGACTGGGCTCCAAAACTCTGCATTTTGATCAGTGTGGATTTTTTTTTAATTCGTCTAAAGTAAAGAGCAGCTTCCTTGAAGAGGGTTTAGAATTATACTAAGATGTAGACACAAGGATAAATATTTAGAATGTATATGCTTTTTTAGTAAAGTGGCAGTTATGTGCTGTCTTTCAAGATCCAAAACTTCACTAATCCTGTGTAGTGGGCTAGGTTTACAACTATACCTCCAATTATGCTTCCAACATACTTTCCAGTTATACCTCACGTATAATTTCCTAGTTGAACAAACCTTTGGTACAACTAAAGAGCTGTTGTTTACCACCAAGGTATGGGTGCCGCTATTATACCTTTATGGTATAGGTCTATTGGTTGCTTTCATTCTTTGGAAGTTTCTGTGGTATCTACTGCTACCATGAAAGCTAGTTCTTCGGGAGAAAGCTTTCAGGTCAGATCTAGGTCAGGTGTAATAAACTTTTTAGAAGTTCATTTCAAATCAGAATTGGGCAGAAGAATTTGTTGTAACAGTCTCACCAATATCATGCTATCATTATAGACAAACCTATCCCTCAGGAGAAAACATTTTATGGGGATGTCTTTACTGTCATGGGAGTTTTTGTTTTGGATATTGTAGGCTCAGGATGGATGGAGTAAAATTCACCAGAGAGCTGGGCAAGCAGAAGAATCTTCCTACTGTCAAAGGAAGTCAACTAATGTTTAAAAAGCCATTTTAACTTTAAATATGATAAAACTTTGTTGTACACTGTATGTATGTACACCTCTGTCCTTCCTCACATGACTGATGGGGTGGTGTTAAGCATTCTAAATGTTAATTGGTCCTGTTTTCTGTCTGTTACTTAATTGACTCTGATTGGTTAAATAAATGCTGAGGCCTGGAGATTGGGCAAAGACAGAGGTAGGTAGGACTAAGGTTTGCAGGCTTTTTAGAAAGAGATACAGAGCATCGTGGAAAGAAGAGGTTGCCAGAGAAGAAGCTAGGAGTAAACAAGGAAGACACACCACCATGGGGTAGATTAAAGAAGATCCTTCCATGTGGCCTGAAACATCAGCTTAGCATGGAGAATAATAGTCCAAAGGGACATATGCATATAAGGGGTTATATTTGGGTAATAGAATTATGAGCTAGTTTAGATGGGCTAGGATTATGCAACCCAGGTGTAGGCTTGTTAAGATCCACCCAGTGTCTGTGTGTATTCATTTATAGTGGCAGGTTAAGGATTTACACCGCTGACCAATTAAAGGTAATATAAATACTGGGTAAATAATTTAATTAGCCATTATTTTTTCTACATTCTCTGATTGACTTTAAGAAAAATCTCATGGCCAGTACTTGGGGAGGAAGTGGAAGGTAGGACTTCTTAGTAGGAAAATACGTCTCCTGGAGAAGAAAGAGGAAGAGCTTTTCACCAGGAGACATGAGAGGAGATAGACATGACTACGAGTCTGAAAGGAATAGCTAGCCACATGACAGGAAGGGGTTAGATGGTTGGGTTAACTTAAATGAGCTAGTTGAAAGTATGCCCAGCTAAGGACTAAGCTTTAAAACATTAAAAGATCTTGGTGTCTTTGTTTTTATGGTTGAAGAGCCACCAGGGTCTTATAATACAAAGGAACTCCATTAATGCTTTAAGAATGAGTTTTTAACTTTAAATATGATAAAATTCAAGAAATACTGTGCTGTGCAAGCATCGTCCAGAGAAACAAGTCAGTAGAGGGAGGGACAACTCAGCAGTGGCCCTTAGCGCCGGTTCTGCAGGAAATAGCGGTGACATTGGAGAAACTGATGTCTCCTCATTATATTTAAGAGAGTGTCCAGAAGTCAAAAATATTTCCTGGCTTAACCAAAAAGAACCAATGATGAGAGTCAAGCCACTGGCATAGAAAAGAGAACCTGGGGAACTGTAGCTCTTCCATTGTTGAGGAGCCTTGCCTAGAGGCAGGAAGTTAGCTTCTAACATCATCACTCCTAAAAAAAAGAAAAGTTAGAAAAAAGAATAGATGAGAAAAGAGCTACTACCAAAAGAAGTTTTAGATTTCATCTTTTACCTTAGGAAACCAATGTTGGAATGCCTGACCCTAAATGTCTTCTCCTAGAGAAGGTATGCAATTAATGTATGAATATCATGAATACAGTAGAATATAAATGGTTTAGGGGAAGAGTACCATGTAAGGCTAAGGCCTCATCTTCAGACAGAATGAATGACCCTTGTTTACTCCTATTACATCCTTTACTATAGGCATTTAGACACAATGGGGCTAGACATCACCTGAACTGATTAGGCTTCTCTTTATTTACTTTAGTGACATGGTTCTCTCTGTCTCATCCTATTATATATTGCTATGTTACATATGCTTACTTCTGTGTGTAAAAATAATTGTGTGGGTGCATATATAGCTCTTCTTGTTAAAGAAAACTAGTGTGATTTCCATAAAAATACGCAGGGGCCCCTCAGGATAATGGGATCAGAAAAACTGTGTGAGACTTAATCAGGAACATTTAAGACAAGGAGATACCAACCGTGATTAGGAAATTTTTTAGATAATAGCTCCATGGACAAATTGAAAAACACATCCTCATCTCCTTTCTTATTTTTCTTACCATACTGTGATGATCTATTTGACAATTACAAAATAAGTACAACAATTTAGTAATTAATGGTCAGAGTCAAAATGTTTAAATTTTTGGATTTCAAACCCCATGAAAGAACATGTTTCTGTCTATTGTATATATTTGTTTGTTTGGTTTGTTTGTTTATTTATTTATTTTGGTCCAAGCCCACGAGATCTGCTTGATTTACATATCTCTGCTAGCTGAAAATTACATCTGTTCCTCAGGTCCAATATTGAAGTTCCCAGCATTAACAGCAAGGCCACAGAGATCTACAATTTGATGTTCTGTTTGATTTTTGTGTGTTTGTTTTAATGGAAAAATAGAAAGGGAGGGGAATATTTGATTTGCTGTCTCGCCAACACAATTCTAAAAGGCATTTAGCTGTAACTGGTACAAGTGTTTATTTTCTGACTCTCTCTTGTAAAATGGGAACAGTCAAGAACTGAACATGAGTCGATATAAGGTTTGTGGTTTATGATAAGTGCATCAGCCAGTAGATACAATAAACCCCAGTGACAGCTGTGATGGTTCTTGGAATCTGACAAACTTCAATTGCATGTTCCCTATAGTGTATGGATGCAGTGGTAGAACAGGGTCAAGACTATGGCCGATGTTGAATGTCTCTGAGCTATGTGAAATTTCTCTCTGTGGACCCATGCCTAACAACCATTACTTCAAACCACAGGTACAATGAAGCCCATTTTCCTGTTTGACATGATACTGCTGTTACTCTGGAGGAAAAGCCTTATGCTATTGCTGGCTGAGAAAGACATCTCTCCAAAAGCTGAAAGAGTTCAGACATAGAATCCAGAACACGTGGTGCTACTCCAGTCACCAGACTATAAAGCAATAATTTCCCCTAGTGTTATATATTACTCATTACACTTCAATGTCTTTAAATAAGGAAAACTTACATAGTAACAATCCTAGCTAAAAACTGCTTTTTGTAGAAATTATTTTAACATTTCAATGCTCCATGGTTGTTAGTCTTCTGAACACTAACTGTTGTTACAGTAAACACTCTTTCTTTTCATGGGAGAGCCTGTCTACTGCATTGATTGATTTGCTGAGAGAAATCTTGTCTTTGAGCAATCAGGCCATGTTTACGGTGAGCCTCCTATAAAAGAATAAAGGCTAAAAACATCAAGGGTCAGAGTGTTTCTAAATATCAACAAAGTGCCAGGAAATACTTGGTAAATAGAAATTTTTTAGGTACTATGAAGGAACTAAAATGAAAAGAAGTAAAACTTGTGAATTCACTACACATTCTTAGACAAACTAAATTGATTTTAAGGGTGTAAATAGGAAATAAACTCAAGAAAAGGTTAAGAAAAATTACAGGATGACATAAATGATTAATAATTTTAATATGTAAGCAATAACATTTCTAGTCTATAAAGATGATCATACCTCATCTTCTTTTATAACCTCAGAGAATTTCTAACAGTAGAGAGTGTGGTCTTGTCAGGAGCTAAACCTAATCTAGTCTCACAGCCACAGTGCTCAACTCTTGGCATATTGCTGCTGAATCTCAGGGAAAGTCAAACAAAATTCAAAAGAAAAGTCCACATGAAATTTGGAACGGGCTGCAAATGCATTTGACTCTGAGAAGAGTTCCATTTATTCCTGTGTGTGTGTGTGTGCACGTGTGTGCACATGGATGCTCACTTGAGAATAGAGGCCTGATCCACTTTGGGTGTTATTTTCGGGAATATTGTCCAAAATATTTTTGAGAGAGAGTCTCTCATTGGCTTGGAACTCACCCATTAAGCTAAGCTGGCCAACCCAAGAGCTTTAGGGTGCACTGTCTCCATTACCCTAGCAGTGGACTTATATATATTCATGTCACTATGCCCAGCTTTTCAAGACAGGCTCTGTGGGTAGAACTTGGGTCCTCATGTTTGTTAGACCATGACTTTTCCAATTGAGCCATTTCCTGGGCTTCCTCTACAATACCTTGTAAAGAACTAAGAGAAGAATATAAGGTACCTGGATTGTGCCTCTGATATTTTATTGTGGGCTAATTCTAGAAGAAATAAGTGCTTTCCTGAAAAATTGACCAGAGGTCCTAACCCACAAACTTTTGTAGGCGCACTCCAACATGGAAAGAAATTGTCAAGAGAAACCCAAATGCCTAAGGTTTTTGTCACTTTGCAAGATGTGTCACAGCAGTTACCTCAAGAGAATTATTTAACCTAAAAACTTCTGGGGGGGGGGAGAAATATGGAAAGTAGCGTAAATAACTTGGCATTATATTCTGCTATATATTCTTAATACTTTGTATTTTTGTCTTTGGTTTAGAAAATAGTACAAACTCTTAAATCTTTTCTTCCTGACTAAAAGAATCCTGTGAAAGAAAGAAAGAAAGAAAGAAAGAAAGAAAGAAAGAAAGAAAGAAAGAAAGAAAGAGTTCTTTCTGTTCATAAAGAAATATTAACTTTCTTCCTCATGATTTTCACGATAATATATATGTATCTGTGCATTGGTTCTTTCTTTTCCTAAGCATTTTTCCTATCGTTTAGGAGAACAAATGATCACAAAATGATGTGTTTGAATATATTAGTTACATTAGAAAGTTGTATTGAAGTATCTTTATAGCTTGAAATTTTGTGATCATTAAAAACATGCAACTACTGTCAATACCTGTGGAAATCAAGTATTCAGTATACCCATGAACAAAGATTGCAAATTACAGAAATTAATAAAATAAAATTTTGAAATAGCATAAAGTGTTATCCCTATGTGTGTACATGTGTTTTGTGTGTGGAGGTCTGAAGTACATGGTAGGTATCAGACTTCACCCCTTTCCACTTTATTTTCTGAGACAAAGTTTCATGGTGAGCTGCAGCTGGTCTAGTCTAGCTAGCCACGTAGGGTCTCATGTCTCTGCTTCCTCCAGTGTGTTGAGGTCACAGGTGGCCATCAAGTCTTCTGACCTGGCTTCTATGGATCCAAATTTCATTCCTCTTGCTTATGCCTAAGTGCTTTATCCACTGAACCATCTCTACAGCCTTTCATTAAACATATAAAATTCTCACCATACTCCCATCTGATAAGCTCAGTAGGAAACTCTGTAGTATTGTAATTCCATGACATGTTATATGATAAATAGAGCTATAACTGGTAATAAATCCAGTTTAGATGCAGATTTCCTTGTTCCTGCCCCCATATTATGACAGAACTCTTTTCATGTGAGAAGCATTTTGTACCTTTTTCCTAGTGATGATGTATCTGAGAGGAAAAAGCCCCTCATCACTAAATGAGAGCAGAGAATGTTAAGTGGAAACTCTGCAAACTTCAAGAGTGTGATCTATGTAAACAGTCCCTAAAGAGAACTGTTTCTGAAGCAGCCATACAGCTTTGGCAGATTTCATGTTTCTTTACACAAAAAAGCATAAATATGAATTACAATGCCAGGTAAACTCACTTACTTCTTTTGCGGGAATTAAATTATTTGGAGTGGTTATCTACATTGATCCAATTAAAGCTCAGACAGCCAAATCCTCCCTTTCATTTTGTGAGGCACAGACCCAGTCTTCGTTGTGCGCCCCTGGGAGTTACAGTTGAAAAATGAAAGCAATTAAAGAGTTTCTGGGAATTATTTCATTATTAGAAATTGCATACTCATCTGCCAGAAGAGAAATGATGACAGGAAGCTAGAAAATGGCTGCAGAATTGTACCATGAGCAGCCAAAATGGAAATGGAAATAAAAAGAATTAATGAAAGTGTGTTCAACTAGAAACATATGTCTACTTTGATCCTTCCCACAAACATACCTTAGTTCTATCAGAGTCTTATGCTATGAACAAAGACAGTTAGCAAGTTACTGATGTTGTGTGATCAAAATGCTCATATTAGTGGAAGTTTCCAGAAAAGTCTATAGAATGATAGAAAGTTAGAAAACTGGTCTAGAACATGTGGCAAGCGCTAAGAGCCCCCAAATATATAATAATATGGAGAGATTTCAGAAACAATCCCATAGACCTTGGAAAGCTTGTTTTGATGAAAAAGGATAGTAGTGTAAGCTGGATGTAGTGTAAGCCTCTGAGGAAAAAGAAATCCAAGGACAAAAATAATTTTTCACAAAGAAGCAGATAGGTCCAAGAATCTGGTTTCACTAGTGAAATGTAAATAAAACTTTCTTCAGGTAGCATTAACACATGAAACTCATATTTAAAAACATTTCCTGAAGTATCATATACAATAGAGTTTGGGTATTTTGCTGAAGATACCAGGGGGCCATAAAATGATTTTAACTTCTGGTGTTGCATGGTCTGAGAACTAAAGTGGGGAACAGACACTTGGGTACTGGCTCTACCTTACTAAAATGGTGGAACTCTTTCACACTGGCTGATGAGTGTTACAGCAATATCCAGAACTGACTCTGAGTTCCATCATCAGGTCACTAGTTCCATCACAGTGCCTGAGGAGATTTGAGATGATGTTCTGAAAACCACATCAACATTGAAACTAATGCCCTTCCGTCCAAATGGATAGTTGAGCTAAATGAATTTTAAGGTCATTTTGGCTTGAAATGTTTATGCTTCCATCTTTCATTTTATGAATGCTACCATTTTTTCCTCTTTTCAAATTAGCATATGTGATATTTGGTTTCATTTTGGGCCTTTTAAAACAAAATTTACTTTTGTTGATTTTCCTCTGTCCCTTTCTCCCCATCTCCATGACATATCACCTTGTTCCTTCTATACACTCGCTGAGATGTCTATCAAATCCTCTACTGTATACATGAGTTGCCGAGAAACTGACTTTGTTGATTCACAATATTGAAAATAGAGTCAATGAGTCAGAAGACAAAATGAGCGAGTCCCTATAATAGAAGGTGGTATGTCCATGGAATGAGGCACACAGACAAAATGCTGCTTAAAATGTGCAGTGTGCGGATAAGTTGACAGAAGCCATGAGAGCACAGTACACATGGAAGAAGAATAATTAATTTCCACACCTCCTACTTAAGCAGCAGTCCAGCACTGTGGAATAAGAATAAAAGTGAAAAATTCTAAGTCCATCTGTAGATTTTGTTTTTGTACTGAAGTGGGCCAATACATTTTAACATCACTGCCAACTTTTTCTTTTAAAAATTCAAGTGAAACAACAACAAAAAAGCGAAACAATTCACAATTGCAACCTGGTTTCAGTTTATAGGAAAAGAGTGAGAGATGGGGGAGTGATGACAGTGTCTGCTCCTGTGAGGCTAAGATTTATTTAAACAGAGTGGACACAGTCTATGACTTGAAGTTATGACACATCAATGCAACAATGCACTACAATGAATTCTGAACTTCTAACCTTGTTCATGGCATGCACATGATGCATTTCGAACTGCCTATGCCCACGGAGCAGCTCTCTCACACTCAAAAGCGTTTCTGGAAATTTAGGATCTCCACTTTCAACCTTGAACTGTGGAGTGGTCTACTAAACTTAAATGGAAAAGTGGTTGTCTATGCAGGAGGCAAACATTTTAAATACTAAAGGAAATAAATGAACTATTAGAACAGGTATTTAGGTTAGGACTGAGGAGAATTGTCAAATGCAAGAAGAAGCCAATCATAGGAGTAGTGCACAGATGCTCATAAGAATACTCAAAAAATCTGGGCATGGTGGTGCACGCCTTTTATGCCAGCACTTGGGAGGCAGAGACAGGCAGATCTCTGTGAGTTCCAGGCCAGCCTGGTCTACAAAGCGAGTCCAGGACAGCCAGACCTGTTATAAAAAGAAACCCTGCAACGAAAAAAAAAAAAAAAAAAAAAAACAATACTCAAAGATAACTGGCCCAGAGGAGGGTGGACAACTTAACTTTCCAAACTGCATTATTCTAGTGAGTCTAGAATGTTCCTAACATAAAATTTAAATTCATACACGGAAGTCACCACAATAACATAAGTCATAATTACACTATCTGTCTAGTAAAATTAGAAACTATAAATACATACATAACTATTGAGATGACCACAATTAAGTAGGGTTTTCCGAATCTCAGGCTTTCAGATAATTTGCATTTTGGTCAGACATCACTTCAATAACCCATCAGGTTAAGATTCACCCTGGCTACACTGTTTTTTTTTTTTTTGTTGTTGTTTTTGTTTGTTACTTATTTATTTTGTGTGCACATGTGCATGTGGATATAATGATACAACTTTTAATAACAAGAGAGTGTGTTGCTTATGGAAAGAAAAAACATACCAGTAACTCTATCATCCACCTTTCTATTTACTCTCCATATATTTATAAGCTTACCTATCATGTGTATCTAAATCATTGTTCCATCTAAACAGATCATAGTCTATGTCTACCAGGTACCTCTTTTGCTTAATGAGATCTTATCAAAACACAGATATGACTGATCGTTTATTATTCATATTGTTTATCACTGCCAGGATGGCATATTTATAACATAGACCAGACAAGGTTTGATAGCTCATATATTTCCTATATATGTGGCCCCTGATCCTATATGTCACTCACGTTTACTCAGACCTTGAAATTTCTACAACATCAATCACCATTTCTCTTGTGCTAGTCCTGGAGTTAGGTCTCCTAGCCAATTTTCTTGCCATGGCTCCTTTAATGTGCAACATGAATTCAATGTTTCCTATGTGTCTTGCTAGCAGCCATCCCTCCCTTTGCAGACATTGACCTTTTTGCATGGTCAACATCCACATTCTGGCTTTGCCTGCTGGATCCCTTGACATATCCTAATTGGAAGTTTTCCTAAGAACGGCATATGCTGACTTCATAAATGAACATGGGATCCCCTTCTATTCAACCCATGGACTTCTTTATGTATTTTTAAAAGAGATTTGATTTGTTCTTTAACAATATTGTTCGTGCATATATAATGAACCCTTGTCATCTTCATCACTCTTCATCCTTTTTTTAATCCCCTCCTACTCCTCCTGGAGCCTTTCTTCTTCCCCAAAAGTCTCTCTTTTAGTTTCATATGATTTTGTAAGCAATCCATTGAGTTTAGTAACAGTTGTGTGTGTTTCTGTTACATAGGGGCATGGATGCTGGAGCATGGACAGTTTTTATTCAGCCACAACATGGAAGAAAAAGCATCACCCCTCCCCCAGCACCCATTAGCTGCCAGTAGCTCCTCAGCTAGGGGTCATGTTTCATGAGCCACTCCAACATCCAAGCTGGAATCTTGGTTCCTGGAATTTTGATGTTTAGTAGATTTCAATTTTAAACAACTTCCCATTCTTCTCCCTCACTATACAAATTCTTTAACATTCCTGTGAGTATTAATAATTCACAGGGCTGTAGGCTTATATCTGTAGGCCAACATCTCTTCTACCGAGGTTGTAAGGCCATAGCATCTCAGATTATTAGTGGCCTTTTCAAAGATATTTTCCACATTCCTACTTTTTCAGTATCATCATCCCTGTTTGTTCTGCTACCAGCCAATCATTCTGCTGCCTGGCAATGGGAAAAGTGTGGTGTTTAACTTCTGTAGAGCTACTCTCCTATTTTACAAACAAAAGAAGGCCAAACTTAGGTTAGCCTTATAAATTTTTTTATCTCCTGTTCTCTATTACATTTTAAGCTCCTCTAAAACCCAGCCTTTCTGAAGATTATGAGCTTTGAGCAAAAGTGTGGGTACACTGAACTAGTTCTCTTCTTTGTTAACTCCTATGTAAGATAAAATGCCTCCTGTAGGTGACACAGTGATGCTGGACTTCCTGCCTGGTGCTAATTCACAGTCTTAAACTCTTTGGTATAGTTTGTTAGTGCATAAGCACTTGGAAGCTTGCTGGAATCCCCGATTCATTCAGGGATGAGAAATGTTCACACCCCAAAACAGGCCCTTTTTCTTTCTGACAGAGCAGCTCGGCCACTGTAAATTTAGGAAGTTATCGAGTGAGCCTGCCAGGAGGTAGCGGATTTAGAAAATATTTTCAGTCAGATAATATTTTCTCCCAAATATGGAAAATAAAAATTCTTGCTTTATAATACACTGTCAAGAATGACAAAGGGAAAATAGATCCAAGTGAAAAAGTGGCCTTACAAAAGCATAACCAGCGCTGGAGCAGTCTCAAAGCAAGCCAGGATCCATCTCCAGTCAGATGCATAGCACACACTGAATGGTTTTACATGCCTCGGAAACAGCCTGAGAACTTGAACTGAAAACTAGGACTCAGGATGTAAACTATTCACAGTTCATTAGACTAAGACAAGCATTTCTCAAACACAGCTCCATGCTCAAGAAAAGCGACATATTGAACCCTGTTTTACTGTGAAGCTTAAAATGGCAATTAACAGTCTTAAGCTGCATATAAAACCCAATACGAACTGCATTTACAAGAAAATTGTGTGAGAATTGAATTACGTTATCTTTGGTTTGAAGAACCAAGAAATGATTGCCAATAAGCATTCATGTATAGGACTAATTTTTTTAAACAAGTTATTTTAATTGCTGCTAGTGTCAGGAGTCCATGAGGGTGATTTTATTAGATTTAATGTGTTTAGTGGCACTACCTGACTGGCGCCCTTATTCTTGACAAGACATTAAAAATTATTTCATTTTTGCATTGTTCAGCACAGACCAGTTCTATAATAAAACTATATAAAACTGTGTTTTATTTTAAGTTCATCTTTCACTTTGTAGTACAAAAAAAAATCCTCTTCTAAAAATACAGAGCCAAAAGACACACTGCAAAGTAGCATTTTGAAAAGGTGCAGAGCATCTACGAAATGAAGTAAGAGGTAGATAATGTGTTTAAAGGCCATGAACTCTTTCCCTCCATTCATATTAGCAAAATGTCTGTTTGTGTTAGACCAATGTTGGTTCATGGGCTGGTTAGTTTTTTCCATGATCCCTGTTTTGAAACTTCCTGATCCTTAAAGCACATTTGTCCCCTTTCAAATGCCTCCTCATTATGTTGCAAACAAACAAGCAAACAGACATTTCAGAGAGAAGCTAAAACAGAGCTAACGTGTGCCACTGAAAGCAAACAAAATAAACTATAAACTCTCCTTCCACCATATGCTGTAATAAGTTCTCTGGAAACCCATCCAGACAGAGACATCATTCTTTGCAGTCAACAGCAAGGAAATCCAGTACATCTGAGGTTGGCATTCGTGGACTTCCTTTCACCCCCATCTAACGTTAACTGCTTTCTCACTCAGGGCTATTTTCTTTTCTCAGTCCTTGTAAATTGTCTCCTCTCAAAACACCTAAAGGCTTGGCACACATACATCTAGACTGTAGCTCTGAAGAGAGCAAGATTCAAGAGGAGACTCCACCTCAATCTTTATATGAACAACTTAAAGTATAAATTAACATTTGAAAATTGACTATTAATTTGCTGTTTTTCTGCAATGAAAAAGCTTTCAAATAGTCTTGTGAAAAATCAGAAATTGGTATGAACTGCAGCTATAAAAATAAATCTTCAGAAAGGAGAGAAGAGAGTGGAGAGGAATGCTCTCATTTACCTTCATCATAATCTTATTAGCATTTCTCAGTGAGTAGTTCAAGTATCAGTCTATAGTCCTATCACTCTGTCTCATAAATATGTCAAGTGCAAAGTATAGTGATTTTAATAGCCTGTGTTGGTGGACCATCGTGGATTTAATTAAGAGACAACTAGTGTATGAAATATGACACAAAATCACAAGACTTAATGGAGAAATGTTTTACTGCAGAGTTAAATCAGGACCACAGACTTAATGATGATCCAGGCTCAGAAAATCTACTTACATTTAATTAATGCAGACTAGTGCAGACCTGTTCATACACAAGAAGAAACACAGACATAAAAAAACATTAGTGATTTGAGATTCTCAAAGTACACTGCCTTATTTATAGGGTTATGCAAGCATGGGTTATTAATAGCTTATTGTTTTGAATTTTATAATATGAGATATTTAGAGTAAGCTGTATAAAAGTCCTCTAAAACAGTTCTTCTAGCCTCCTCATTTTCTGTTATGGAGAGCCACCTCCTATGCTTCTTGGCAGAAAAAAATAAAGGCTTAATGCAGTGTTAGCCATTTCAATCAGACAATGACAGTGAAATGTGTGATCTTGTCCCTTAGAAAAGGTTCTAGTTACCTAACTTAATTCATATACAGGCACGACCAAAGTGTGGACTAAGCCCTTGGCACTTTTCATATTGCTTGGGAAATTCTTTGGTTATTTTCTATTAGAAAAAAAAAAAAAAAACACGTGGTCTCTCTGAACCTCTGCTATGTTTCATACATGCACATAAAGTCATTTTCACTCTTCACTGCCCTCTATTATAGTCCTTTCTTTCCTCTCTTGCTAAAACTCTTCTCCTTCCCCCAAAGTCTCCTGCCTACTTTCCTGTCTCTCTTTGCAATGCACAGAGTTTAAGGTGGCTTCCATGAGCATGAAGGGAGAATTATTTACTGAGCATGGGAAACATCAGTGGTTATACCACTGATACTCTCCTCTAACAACCTCCTCTAGCAACTAAGAGTCCTGTGGGGTGGAAAAGGGCCTCATGAGCTCCCCCCCCCCCTTCCATGATGTATATGGAGTTATGATCATAATTCTTTTTTTTCTTTTTTTCCTTTATTTTTTATTTCTTCAAGTTACATCTCAATCACAGTCCCCTGTTTATTCTCCCCTCCAGTCCCACCCTCCCACCCTCAACCCCCCCATCCTCTTCCCTTTTTTTTTTCTTTTAAGTTTAAGGTATATCTTATTTTCCCCTACAGTTTCCCCTTTCAGTCCAACAAATGGCTCTTTCTCTTATTACCTTTAAAGGATATGAAGTTTTTTTTATTCATAATTTATTTTTTCAAGTTACATCTTGATCAAAGTCCCTTACATCATCCCACCAGGAACTACCCTCTCTCCTTCCCTCCCTCTTTCTCATATCCCTCCTCTCCTTCTCCTCAGGTGAGGGAATCCCCAACATACAAAACTCCCTCATTTCATCAGTCACATGAGTCCTAAGAGCTTTCTCTTGTACTAGGGCTTGATATGGATGCTCATCTAGGGTAAGGTGCTCCACTAACAAGCAACAGAGCCCATGATTCACTGTTGGGTGTAGTTTTTTGTAGGATAGTCTTGCTAGGTTCCTATCTGTTTGGGTCTGTGGGTTGTAGGTTGGTGATCGTGTGCTCTACAGTTAATGTCCACTTACAAGAGAGTACTTACGGGGGGGGGGGAACCAAGATGGTTGCAGCCAGCACAGACACATTTGAGCATGAGGAAACCAACTAGAACACTGCAGAGATATAATCACACTGAGCAAAAACCTGAGAGACACAAACCTGTGGAGGTTTTTTCCCAGGTTTTCACCAGGAAAACCTGGAGACAAATAAAAGTCCCTGGGCTAGACTCTCAAACACTCAGAAAAACAGAGTCACCAGACATTGAAGCAGGAGAGCTGCATATGAAGAAGATCCCATGGGTCTGAGCCATACAGGACTCCAACTGGCAGCCCCGAACCCCAGACAGAGGTACTCATCAGCTTCCTGAGCCCCTAGCTTCCACACAAGTGTTCTAGCACCAAAAGAAAACCAGCAGAGCCACAGGAATGGATATATTCTCGGGAAAATCAACATGGGGGAAACCAACAACAACATACTGAGCTGCAGGAGAACTGCTGGACCACAGAGATATACTACTGCAGAGTGGTCAACTGGTAGGAGGAAGCATTTTTGGGTGGAAAGGCTTTGGACAATACAGGTCCCTGAATTGGACTCAGAAGAACACTGACACCAGACAAAGCAGCAGTGCACTTCCCGACTCCATAGAGGAGTTCACAGGTCTGATCAATTCAGGCCCTGGGCCATTGGCTGTGACCTCAGACAGAGGTTATCCCAGGCTTCCAGAATCCCCAGCTTCCACATGATTACTCCAGCACCCAAAAGAGGACCACCAGAGTCACAGGAACAGTAAAATCAGATTGGACTGAAAGGCAATGATCGAAGTACAAGGCAAGCCCTGTGGATTGGTTGTGATCTTCATAATGAATCTCCATGCCAGTGCACCTTGTCCCTCCTCATCTGGGTACTCTGTCATCAGCATCTGTAGTTCTGACCCTGGAGCAGTGTGTTCTTGGCCCTTGTGCTCTTCCCAAGTGACACAGACTACAAGGGCTCAGTGTTTCTGGCCAAGAGGCACAGGGCTGCTCCTGCAATCACCTGAGTCACTGGGAGGGACCATGACCACAGGTCTGTCGCTCAGACCTGACACATGAACTGCAGGGGAACTGCAGCTCTAGCCTGCAGTTGTGGTCCTCTGACCCCCACTGACATCACTAAGAAGACCAGCTGGACTTCAGGATAATAACATCCCACCCCAATCCCTGACATGAGTACCCAACTGGGGCATAGCAAGAAGGGGTGAGCTTCAGAGACCCACTGAGATCCAGCCCCCAACACAAAGCCCCCCCCCCAGCTTGTGGAGAACTACAGATCACCATGATTATACCGTATCTACACCAAAATTCCTTCTTGGCACCAGGTCCAGAAGACACTAGGAACAATTAGCTAAGGACAACCAGATGGCTAAAGGTCAGCAAAAGAACAAAACCAACAACAGTCAGGGAAATGTGACTCCAACAAAATGAAGTTATGATAACACAGCAAGCCCTGACCATCACACCACAGCTGAAACACACACACACACACACACACACACACAATGATGATAAATCCATTCTTATGGAAATGAAAGAGTCCTTAAAAAAAGAAAATAAAACCCTGAAAGAATTTAAAGAAGTCATAATTCTCCATATGAAAGTAATGGAGAATTCCATTAAAGATCTCCAACTAAAATAAATCAAACAAACAAAGAGACAAGGTTATGAAAGAATTGCAGGAAAAGAAAACCAAATTGGAACAGGAAATGTATAAAACAGTTGAAGACCTACAATTGGAAACAGAAGCAATAAATAAAACATAATCAGAGACAATCCTAGAGGTGGAAAACCAAGAAAAGAGAACAGGAACTACAGACATGAGTATCACAAATAGGAGATAAGAGATGGTAGATAGGATCTCAGTTGTGGAAGACTCATTGAAGAAATCAGTACAACAACGAAAGAAAATTAAAAATCTAAAAAATTCCTTACCCACAACATCCAATAAATAAAGTAGTGAATGAAAAGACAAAACCTAAGAATTATAGGCTTAGATGGAACTCCATCTAAGGTCCAGGAAACATTTTCAACAAAATCATTCTTTTTTTTTTTTTTTTCCCAAACCTAAAGAAAGAGATGTCAGTAAAATTCCAAGAGGCCTACAGTATCTCAAATAGATTAGATGAGAAAAGAAATTCCTCCACCACATAATTGGAATTCCAAATGTACAGAACACAGAAAGAATATTAAAAGCTATAAGAGAGAAAGATCAAGTAACATATAATGGCAGACCGAATAGAATTACATGTAATTTCTCCTCTGAAACTTTAAAACCAGAAGGGCCTGGGAAGATGTCCTACAAGCCTTAAGAGATCACAGGTGCCAGCCCAGACTACTATACCCAGCAAAACTTTCAATCACCATAGATGGAGAAAATAAGACATTCCATGACAAAAACCAAATTTAAACAACATCTATCCACAAATCCAGCATACAGAAGATCCTAGAAGGAAGATTCCAATCCAGAGAAGATAACTACACCCAAAGAAACACAGGTAACAAAAATCTCCACTGAAGCAAAACCAAAAGAAACATACAAACACACTACCACCACTTACATAAAAATAACAGGAAATAACAACCGATGGTTATTATTTCTCTCAACATCAATGTACTTAACTCCTCAATAAAAGACACAGGCTTACAGAATGGATCCATAAACAAGACAAGAAACACATCTCACTAACAAAGACAGATGTTACTTAGAATAAAGGGCTAGGAAAAGGTTTTCCAAGAAAATGGTCTCAGGAACCAAGCTGGAGTGACCATCTTAATAACAAATAAAATAGACTTTTGATGGAAAGTAATCAAAAAAGATAGGGAAGGATACTACATATTCATCAAAGGAAAAATCCATCAAGATGACATCTCAATAGTGAATATCAATGCCCCAAATACAAGGGCACCCACATTTGGAAAAGAAACTCTTCTAAATCTTAAACCACATATTGACCCCCACATGATAATAGTGGGAGAATTCAACACCCCACTCACACCAATGGACAGACCATCAAGAAAGACACTAAACAGAGAAATAATTAGACTAATAGAAGTCATGAACCAAATAGAACTAACAGATATCTACAGAACATTTCACAAAAGAATATACCTTCTTTTCAACACCTAATGGACCCTTCTCCAAAATTGACCATATAGTCAGTCACAAAGCAAGCTTTTTTTAAAATGTTTATTTATTACTTCAGGTTACATCTCCATCATAGTGTCCTCTTTCCACCCCTCCCAGTCCTGCCCTCCCATCCTCTACCCCTATCCCTTCCATCCCACTCCTCTGGAGTGGAGTGTCCCTACATATCAGTCCCCTGCCCCAGTTCAACAGTCTTATGAGGTCCAAGAGCCTCCTCATACACTGGGTTCCTACAAGGCAGCACCACTAGGGTAAATTGTCTCATTGACAGGAAATAAAGTCTATTTTCATGTTCCCTTTGGTGCATTGGTTGCAGTACAATTATCCTGTACTATATGGCTAAAATCAAATTATAAGTGAATAGATGCCATGTGCATCCTGAGTCTGGGTTAGCTCACTCAGATGAGCTTCTCTAGTTCCATCCATTTGGCTGCAAATTGCATGATTTTGTTGTTTCTGATGGCTGAGTAATATTCCATTGTGTAGATGTACCACAGTTTTTTTTTTTTTAATCCATTCCTTGGTTGAGGGATATCTGTGTTGTTTCCAGTTTCTAGCTATTACAAATAAGGTTGCTATGAACAAAGATGAGGAAATGTCCTTGGGGTTTGGTGAGGAATCATTTGGATTATATACCCAGAAGTGGTCTGGCTGGGTCCCGAGGCAGAGCTATCCCAAGTTTTCTAAGATATCGCCAGACTGACCTCCTTAGTGGTTGTACAAGCTTGTACTCCCAATGGAAGAGAGTTCGTTCCCCTTTATTCACAACCTTGCCAGCATGTGCTGTCATTTGAGTTTTTGATCTTAGCCAATCTGATAGGTGTGAGATGGATTTTCAGTCGTCTTGAATTGCATTTCTCTGATGTAAGGCAAAAGAAACTGTCATTCGAAAAAAAATGGCAACCTACAGATCGGGAAAAAATCTTCACCAAACCTACATCTGATAGAGGGCTAATATCCAAAATTTACAAAGAAATCAAAAAATTAAATGCCAAGAAATCAAATAATCCAATCAAAAAATGGGGAACAGAGCTAAACAGAGAATTCAAGTTTTTTTTTTTTTTGCTTTTAGTTGTCAGCCTCCACCACACCACTGAAAGCGCCTGTGGGTGGACATTGAACACACAAAAGCCGAGAGGTATTTAAATGTGAAAAGGAATCCTCATAGTTAGATTTAGTTTTTTTTCTTTATTTTTTATTTCTTCAAGTTACATCTCAATCACAGTCCCCTCCCTATTCCCCCCTCCAGTCCCACCCCCACACCCTCAATCTCCCATCCTCTTCCTTTATTTTTTTTAAGTTTAAGGTATATCTTATTTCCCCCTACAGTTTCCTCTTTCAGTCCAACAAATGGCTCTTTCTCTTATAATAATAAATACAATACAAAACAACAGAGGTAATTAGGCCATAGTTATGAGGGTTATATGGCTTAGCATACATTCCCAATGTCCAGTCCATATGTATTTGGAACCTGACTTTAATATTCTACTATCTAAACATCTCCAAGAGTTTAAAGTTCTATGAGCATCAAAGAATCTCCAGTGGGAGATGATTGAGTTAGTCGCAAGCCTATCTCTTGGTAGGAAAAGCCCCTTGCTCCAACTGTAGACAGAATGCTGTACAAAAAGGACAAAACTTGGAAGCAGGTAAGTCGACAGCCTAGCTCTGCCAAGACAGGGTAGGCAAGTCCTTCATAACCCCTGCTCTACAATCAATGTCTGTCAGAGAAACGGGGCCAAACGACTGAAGATCAATGCTGTAATGTATGGAGAGAAAATGGGAACTGTCCAGGCAGCCACTGGTATGTCATTTCTTAGTTTTGGAAGCTGCAGGCCTTGTACTTCCTATAAAATCAGATATATTTATCCCTCTCAGGTCTCTGAGGTGGTTGAAGAACAGATAGCTAGAGTCTCATAATTAAATTTTGAGTTGTTTAGGAGTCAAGAGAGTGTTATAGATCTAAGAAGATGCTTTTAAAATTGTGTTGCAAGTTAATATGAATGTTGAGTTAGATATAGAACTTTAAACACATAGTAAGCTTTAACAAATACAAGAAAATTGAAATAACCCCTTGTATCTTATCTGACCACCATGGATAAAAGTTGGACTTCAACAATAACAGAAATAACAAAGAGCCTATATACTCTTGGAAACTGAACAACTCTCTACTAAATGACCACTGGATCAGGGAACGAATAAAGAAGAACATCAAAGACTTCCTAAAATCCAATGAAAACAAAGGCAACACATACCCAAACCTATGGGACACAATGAAAGCAGTGCCACAAGAAAGTTCATAGCACTTAGTGTCTTAAAAAATAAAATGGAGACAGCTCATATTAGCAACTTAGCAGAAGATCTGGAAGCACTAGAAAAAAAGAAGCAAACACTCCCAAGAGGAGCAGATGACAGCAAATCATCAAACTTAGGGTTGAAATGAATAATTTAGAAACAAAAAGAACAATACAAAGAATCAATGAAACCAAGAATTGGTTCTTTGAGAAAATCAGCAAAATAGACAAACTCTTAGTAAAACTGACTAAAAGGCACAGGGAAAATACCCAAATCAACAAAATCAGAAATGAAAAGGGAGAAATAACAACAGACATCGAGGAAATCCAAAGAATCCTTCGGTGTTACTTCGAAAACTTGTACTCCACAAAATTTGCAAACCTAAAGGAAATAGACAAGTTTCTGGATAGATTTCACCTACCAAAGTTAAATCAAGATCAGGTTAACAAATTAAACAGTCCTATAACTTCTAAGGAAATAGACCCAGTCATTAAAAATCTCCCAACAAAAAAGCCCAGGTTCATATGAATTTGGCACAGAATTCTACCAGACCTTCAAAGAAGAGTTAACGCCAGTACTCTTCAAACTTTTCCACAAAATAGAAACAGAGAAAACACTGACAAACTCATTTTATGAGGCAACAGTTACCATGATACCTAAACCACACAAAGAACCAACAAAGAAAGATATTTCAGGGCAATTTCTCTCATGAACATAGATGCAAAAATAATAAAATACTTGAAAACTGAATTCAATAACACATCAACAGTATCATATATCACGATCAAGTGGGTTTCATCCTAGGAATGCAGGGGTAATTCAACATATGAAATTCCATCAACATAATCTACCATATAAACAAGCTGAAAAAAAAAAGATTCGCTAGATGCTGAAAAAGCATTTGACAAAATTCAGCCCCCTTTCATGATAAAAGTCCTGGAGAGAGCTGACATACAAGGGCCATACCTAGACATAATAAAAACAATATACAGAAAGCCAATAGCCAACTTCAAATTAAATGGAGAGAAATTTAAAGCACTTCCTCTAAAATCAGGGACAAGACAAAGATGTTCACTCTCCCCATATCTCTTCAATGTAGTACTTGAAGTTCTAGCTAGAACAATAAGAAAATTGAAGGAGATCAAGGGGATACAAATTAGAAAGGAAGAAGTCTAATTATTCCTATTTGCAGATGATATAATAGTATACATAAGTGACCCAAAATTCCACCAGAGAATTCCTACAACTGATAAACACCATCAGCAAGGTGGCTAGATTCCAAATTAATTCCAAAAATTCATTAACCCTTCTTTACACAAAAGATAAATGACCCAAGAAAGAAATAGGGAAATAACACCCTTCACATTTCACATTAGCCACAAATAATATAAAATGCCTGGTGGTATCTCTAACCAAGCAAGTGAAAGACCTGTGTAACAAGAGCTTCAAGCCCTTGAAGAAAAACATTGAAGAGGACATCAGAAAATAGAGATCACCTTTGTTCGTGGATAGATAGGATCAACATAGTAAAAATGGCCATCCTACAAAAAGCAATATACACATTCAATTCAAATCAAAATACCAGCACAATTCTATACACACCTTGAAATATCAATTATCATCTTCATATGGAAAAACCCAGAATAGCTAATTTAAAGTCCTTTAAATTAAAACAAAAACAAAAACAAAAAAAGGTATCACCATCCCTGATTCAAGGTGTATTACAAAATAATAGTAATAAAAACAGCATGGTACTGATGTGGAAACAGACCAGTTGATTAATAGTATCAAATTGAAGACCCAGGAACAAACCCACACAACAATGGTTACTTAATTTTAACAAAAAAGCCAAAACTGTACAATGGAAAAAGGAAAGCATATTCAACAAATGGTGCTGGTCTAACTGGATGTCAACATATAGAGGAATGCAAATAGATCCATATTTATCACCTTGCACAAAACATAAACCCAAGTAAATCAAAGACCTTAACGTAAAACTAGACACACTAAATCTAATAGAAGAGAAAGTGGGGAAATGTCCCGAACTCATTGGCACAGGTGACAACTTCCTGAACAGAACACCAATAGCTCAGGCTCTAAGACCAACAATCAATTAATGAGACCCTATGAAACTGAAAATCTTCTGCAAGGCAAAAGGACACTGTTATTAGAAAAAAAATGGCAAACTACAGATTGGGAAAAGATCTTCACCAAGTCCATATCCAACAGAGGGATAATATCCAAAGCACATAAAGAACTCAAGAAATTAAGCTGAATAAGCCTATCCAAAAAAAAAAAAAAATGAGGTACTGAACTAAACTGAGAATTCACTAAAGAGGAGTCTCTAAAGGACAAGAGTCACTTGCAGAAATGTTCAACATCCTTGGTTAGCAGAAAAATGCAGAGGACTCAGAGATTCCATCTCACACCTGCCAGAGGGCTAAGATTAAAAACTCAAGTGAAAGCACATGCTGGTGAGGATGTGGAGTAAGAGGAACACTCCTCCATTGGGGAGAGGGAGTGGAAACTTGTACAACCACCATGGAAGTCAATCTGTTAATATCTCAGAAAATTGGGAATAGTGAAGAGTTTTTGTAAAGTAAAACTTAGTTATTAACAGACTTTAAAGAACAAATTAATGTCACAGTTCCTCAGTTGGTCTCATAATTTCATTTTCTTTATTTTATTTTTTCCATTTGATTTTATTCTATAGATAGGGTATCCTGCATTGCAGACTGATCTCCAACTCTATCTTCAGCAAAGGATGACCCTGACCTTCTGCTTCACCTGCCTCTGCCTCCTGAGAGCTCACCATTTCTTAAAATTAAGCCCAAGGATTAAGCCCAAGGGTTTCATGCATGCCAGGCAAGCACTCTACCAACAAAGTTACATCTCCAGCCCATATTTATATTTCTGCTTTTTTTTTTTTGCTTTGTGATTTTCTAAAACTTCCTCGTAAAGATATCTTAGTAATTTTTTTAATGTTTTCATAAATGAGAAGTGAAAATGCTTCTAAGTGGATTCAGATTATTCTAAAACATTTTGTTTTGGGAAGCCTGTGTATGTCCCAACTCTCCCAGGAGACCCTTTTACCAATATATTCTTCTCAATTGTTTATTTCTTCATTCAAAATACTAACCACTAAGAATAATTACTTATTCATGCTCCTATTTATTAATTGCTGATATACATCTTACCCTTTACTAATCTAATTATTTTCCTCCATGTATTTGTGTGCCTCCTCCACCCTACTGTAGGTGGTGTTGAAGGTTAAACCCAGGACCTTTGGTATAACTAAGTCAGCACTCCATGCTTGGCTACATGCCCAGCGCTTCTGAAATATTTTGAAAAAATATTCTCATTCCACATACATTTATATAATAAATTCAATCATTCTGCTACATGTCTTTATTTTATTTGCACATTTTAGGTGAAACATGTTCCACTGAGCTACTTTCTTTCATCATTTTTGGCATAGTTGCCTCTTTGCAGAGGAACCATTTTTTAATAGAAAAGAGAATGGATTCTTTGTTATTTTCTAAATCTATTTTTGTTGACATATGCATTTTACAATTTTCACATATAGACATTGTTTTATTTTTGCAAATAAAAATGCTCATATGTGACTACATAAATAATGAAGTACATTCAAGCTCTTAGTGTTCATCGATTTGATCTTGTTCTTTTCTAAGACCAAAATGCCACCAAGTATGTCAAGTTTTCCTGTTGATTTGAGCAGTTTCTTGAGATTTTGATTGGGATAACCTTTAAGATGTTGGTTGCTTTAAAAAAGTAGATAAAACAATCATGGCTTTTTATTAGTTTTATATTACTTTAAAATAATCTTTGCAATGGGATTTTAATAATTAGAGTACAAGTTTTTAACAGAATTCACCTTTCTGCCATGAAATCACCAGAAACTAATTATTCTGCATCATCAAATATCTAATTAAACCTTTAAATAAGCACAAAGTGAGATTGGATGAATACTTTAAATCATCTTAGCATTCTTTAAGATGAATATCAATTGAGATGTTAAAAAGACAAAAAAATCCTATTTAACAAAACGTATAAAAAGAGTTTCTCAGTGTTTTAAAATACATTCATCACAAGTAAAGTAGTGTGCACTAAGGTAACTATGTATTAGAAACCCCCCCCTGGCAGTTTCTAATGCATTTATATGTGTTTATACTCTAGCACTGACCCAGACAACATGCAGCTGTGTCAGGATTACACACATTGGGGAAGGACAAGGGAGAGTGGTGATTGTATTTCTCCTAATACTTCCGGATGGGATGTTTAATAACCCAAATCTTTCAGTGTTCCGTGCAGGTAACCAGAGCTTCTTTAGATATGGCAGGATCATGTTTAACCTTAAAGACAGTACTGTACACAATACACTACACCCTTCTTTGAAATGTTGGTTCTTTGTAATTTCTGGGAAAGATTAATTTAATCTGGCCACTATTGTTTTCTCTGCAAAGTGAAAAAACAATACCATTATCTACTGCATTGATTAAATATTACTCAGTTGACTATAAGAGCTAGTTTTGTTAGAAAGATAATTGTAACTTATAGGAAGGTTTTTAGATTGTAAGCAATAGTCACACAACTTATGTTAGATGCATAAGAAGCATTGGAACTTGTTTATATTTTCATATTTGTAAACTGTTGGCTCACTTTGCTTGTTCATATGATAATGAACATTTTTCTATTTATTCAATGCCATGAGGTAGGCACTAACACAACACTTTACTCTCTTTGTCTACATAACTCAGAGAGCAACATGGCAACACAGCAGTTGTGGAAGTAGGGCTCTTTCAAACAGGATAAAATCAGGAGGTAATACTGACTCATCAGGCAAAAAGAGCCATCCTTCTGCCCTGTCATGTAGTGCTGAGGAGTTAATAGTCCCATTCTGCTCAAAGACAGAAAAGGAATTTTGGCATAAAGTAAATATGAGTAAACAAAATATTAATAATGAATGCTACAGCTTTCTTGCAATGGAGGTATAATGTATTTGCATTCTTTGTCACCATAAAGTCAGGCAGTTTTAAAACAGTAAGATCTAGTGTTGATGAGGGTCATAAGAGTAGAGGATTTCAAAATCCAGATATTCTTTCTGATTGAGACTGAAGTTTCTCATCAGTTAGTTCTTATAAACTGGTAAAAGTGTCTCCATATAACTATTTTTTTTGTAGTGGAGAAAAAAAAACTATGAAATTCAACCAAAATTTATCCAAATTGGAATTCAACTTTCCCTATACAGACTTAAATAATAGCATTTAAATTCAGTCACTCAGAGAAAACTGAAATTTTACCATACTGATTTTTGTTCTCTTCATCTTGGTTTTTCTTCCTTGAGTTTCCTGGCTGTCTCTCCTTCCTTGGAATTCTCTCTTCTCTTCATTGGGAGGTCAAATACTGCACAGGGATCCCCCTTATTGCTCTAGTCACATCTTTTCTGTCTTTGTTACTTATTAAGTAGCTCTCTGGGGCAGACTAATTACCTTTCTGAGTCTCAATATCTTCAATTGTTAAACAAACAAAACAAAACATCACCACCAGCAAAATCATCACATAGATTTGCCGAAGGGTAATTCAGATAACCTATGTTATGAGCTGTGCCAGTCACTCAGCTAGGACTCAATAAATAAAAATTCTTAATATCACAGGTACTATAAGAGAGGTGAGATAGATGTTATAGAAATCCCTAGAAAGTTGGGAGTCAAATCATAAGAGAGCCAGTTATCAGGCTTCTGAGGGATGCCACCTTTCATTTCGTTGAGCAATAAGAGAGAAGCAAAAGGAAAATATTCAATGGAGAGATCTCAAAATGTATTTTAAGTAAATTGACCACTCATTTACATCAAATAATTTGGTTATTTGCAATAATTAGTTGATCAAATTAAATGACTCAATTGCTGCTATTCCATCCTATTTTCATGAAAAATGCTACATTTGTTTTCTCTTGATTTACATTTTTAGATTCTGATTCATAGAGTCACTTTCTTGTAGAAAAAATATTGTAAACAATAATACTGCATTTAAGTGAATATAAAAACAGCTGTTTTATACAACTGAATACATTAGATTTGTGTAGATGGAAAATAGTGGAAATTGCTTTACAAAGAAAAATTTATGTTAAGTTATTATCATCTACTGGGAGATTTCTTGCACTGCATTTTAAATAATAATCATTCAAAGAATATATAAAATGTGTATACCATGTTATCTTCTCCTACATATAGTGGAACAAAATATCTCTATTACTTTCTAAACTTCTGGGGCAATTATTTCCTCACTTGATTTTCCACTACAGTTGTATGTGCTAGACTCCCAGAGGATGATCAGCTTCTCCCCAAAAGTGACTGTTGCAACTTGGCAGCCACTGGTCAGAGATCATTTCCTCCTCACTATTTGAGACATTCTACTAAGTTGAGATGAGTTTCAGTACAAAGCATTTCACATACAGCTTAACTTCTGTTGGTCATAACAATCAATGAAGTGAGTTTAAAAGTACTGTCATGAAAATTTTGGCACAACATGAAGTTTTTATTATGTAACACTAACTTAGAATCCTAAACTGAAGAAAAGACTCAGTGGTTATTTCTTTTGCAGGAAATTAGAGTTCCAACCCTGGCATTCAATTTAGGCAGCTCCAAGACAGTTTTAACTCTGAATCCACCTATCCACCTCCAACCTCTAGAAATATCTGCACACACACACACACACACACACACACACACACACACACACACTGCCACACAGCACATGCTCATACACACACTACACTCATACACCACATACACACACAAACACATATCACACACAGAGACATACACACAAAATTGATCAATCAGAGTCATTACACAGCTGCCTAAAACAAACACAAAGAAAGTCTTGAAAATAGAAAAAATAGGATGTCACTCTCATAAATTACTTCCTGCTGATTTGGGACGTAGTAAACCTGTTTGGGGCCCAAATAGGGATGGAAAAATGGTTAAAAATGTTAATAGAATCATTTGATGTTCAGTCCTTTTGTGCTCAGCTATTTAAATGTCCTAATAAGTTTGTAGACAGAAGCTGATCTTCAGGCCTTTACTGAAGTTCTGGCTGGAGCAGTCTGTGGAGCTGAATGATCTTTGTGATTTTGAGTTGTGGTTGTAGACTTTTGAGGAAACAGCTATTAAGGGAGTTTGCAAGGCTGAATCGTCTGGGCCGCTCTTCTTCCTCTGAGAGCGACGTCCCAGGCCCAGAAGGTGGGGAGGGTGTTTCCCCCCCATTTGGTTATTTGATGGATAACAGAAAATGTTGTCATTAAGGAGAAGAGACTACAAGCTGTTAAATCGTCTTGTTAAATGGGTTTTGGAGGTTAGACCTAGGAACTTCTCTTTTTTCCTTTTCTGTATTGTTCTTTTTCTCCTATGTAAGAGTGAATAGACTTGAGAAAAAAAATGGAACATAGACATAGTATAGGAAAGATCAAGAAAAAAGGACAGATTATTGAATAAACCCTTATACCTTTGTATATTGATACAAAATTAATACTATATTAGGCTAAATTGGTATTGATCATTGTATATTAATGCAAAATTAAGATTGTATTGGACTACATCGGTATTGATCTTAGTATATTGATAAAAAATTAAGAGTATATTTGGCCACATTGGTATTGATCTTTGTATATTGTTACAAAATTAAGGGTAAGACTTCTTAAAGGTATTGTACCGAGTAATGCTTAAAAAGGAAATGTGAAGTTTTGGCCTTTTGCTACCAACCATCATAAACTGTTTAGGATAATTAAGAAATACAAACTAACAGTCATGCAAGCATGTCATTTTGTTAGTTACTATGACTATCACAGTTATTTTCTAAGCTACTCAGAAATCAAGTTGTTAAGAGACAAGCAACATTTGCTTATCTAAACATAAGAGATAGACAGGGTGTCTTCAAAAACCCCAAGAGATCTGCAGAGTATGGCATTCAAAGATGTTTTCTTAAATTAAGATTTTTTTTATATGAAACATGCCATCTCCTGACAGCATCCCCTATTCCAGTCCAAGTAGAAGATGAGCATTGAAGAATCTCCAGTGTGAGATGGTTGAATTAGTGGCAAGCCTATCTCTTGGAAAAAAAAAACAAAAAACAAAAAACAAAAAAACCTTGCTTCAACTGTAGACAAACTTCTGTCCAAAAAGGACAAAACTTGGAAGCAGGTAAGTCAACAGCCTAGCTCTGCCAAGACAGGGTAGGTAAGTCCTTCATAAATCCTGCTCTACAATCAATATCTGTCAGAGAAACTGGGCCAAACAGCTGAAGATTGATGCTGTAATGTATGGAGAGAAAATGGGAACTGTCCAGGCAGCCATAGGTATGTCATTTCTTAGTTTTGGAAGCTACGGGTCCTGCACTTCCTATATAAGCAGATATATTTATCCCTCTCAGGTCTCTGAGGTGGTTGAAGAATAGATAGCTAGAGTCTCATAGTTAAATTTTGAGTTGTTTAGGAATCAAGAGGGCGTTCTGGATCTAAGAAGATGTTTTTAAAATTGTGATGCAAATTAGTATGAAAGCTGAGTTAGATATAGAACTTTAAACTCATGGAGATGGTTAGATAGTAGAATGTTAAAGTCATTGGCCAAATACATATGGACTGGACATTGAGAATGTATGCTAAGCCATATAACTCTCAGAATTGTGGTCTATTTATTTCAGTTGTTTTGTACTGTATTTATTGTTATAAGAGAAAGAACCATTTGTTGGACTGAAAGGGGGAGTTGTTGGGGGAATAAAGATCTACCTTAAACTAAAAAAATAAAGTGTAGAGGATGGGGGAGTTGAGGGGGAAGAGGGTGGAAAGGTGGGACAGGAGGGGGGAGTAGGGAAGGGATTGTGATTGAGATGTAACTGGAAGAAATAAAAAATGAAATAAAAAAAGAAAATAGCAAAAATAAACCTAGGCAGTGGTGGCATATGTCTTTAATCCCAGCACTCGGGAGGCAGAGGCAGGAGGATCTCTGTGTTCAACTCCAACCTTGTATATAAAGTGAGTTCTAGGACAGCCAGTATTGTTACACAGAGAACCTTGTCTCAAAAAAAAAAAAAAGAAAAGAAAAACAAAAACAAAAACCAAATGGAAAAACAAAAAATGAAACATCACAAACATGAAAAATTCTAAGATTCTACATCTATCAAATTTATCTTAACAAGTGAAAGAAAAAAATTAAAATTGCTTAGACAAAAAAGAAAATATTTTCCTTTATAAATTTTGTATTTTTCTATATAATCTAAATGTGAAACATTTTCTTCAGGCATAAGGAAAATTTTACACATTAGAAAGAGATTAGTGTTAGTAGGAGGTACAACATGGTGGCGATCAGCTCGGACACATTCTGATTGTCAGGAAGACGGATTGGGCAACTACAGAGATATACTCCTGATGAACAGCAGTTTGTGAGGTGCAAACCGATCTGTGTTTACACAACAAAGCCAGGGACAATAAAGAATTTGGTAATAGAAATATAGACACTGGACGATCGGAGTAGCCAGACATAGAACACAGAGTGATTCCCCTGGGGAGACTGCATTCCCTGCCACAGTGGAAGACTCAGCAGATTGGATTGTTTCAGGATGCCAGCTGGAGGGTTCAACCTCCAAACAGAGAACCTGTTCAGTTTCCTGAATCCACAACATCCATGAAGGCATTCTGACACCCAGGAGAAGACTAGCAGAGCCACTATGGTAAGACTGAGGGTGATTCTCTCTGGAATATGCAGCATGGCAGCATCTGGCTGACCAGTAACTGGGGGATCGAACTGGCAGGCTCTGAGCTTCCTTGAGTCCAAGAGCGCTGTGGCAGGATTATAGACTTCATATTGGAACAACGTGCCCCTCCCCCTTGCCTATAAGGGAGCACCTCATCTATTTCTCAGCCCAGTGCAGTTGGAGAGACCAGACTGCACTGGTTCACAGAGTTTCAAACTGAGAGGTACAGACTGGCTCTAAGACTTGTCTGAGGGTTGACTGGGAAGACCATAGCCACAGTGCTGGCACCCTAGCTACAGGGGGTCTGGTGGAAGCCCCCGCAAACACAGGCAGGCTACTATGGAACACTGCATTTCAGGCAGGAAAAAGGCAGCTGAGATTCGCTGTGTGAACTCCATATTGGAACTCCCTACCCATGCTCACTTCAGCAGGACACTCAGTCTACAGCCTCAGTCCAGGGCATTTAGATCTCCACCCAAAGCAGTGAAGTGCTCCTTGACTATGGCATGCTGCCCGAGGGGGTGGGTTGCGCCATACCACAGAACTTCTGACAGAGATGCACAGGCTGATCCTGGGATGCCTTAGTGTAGCTTGGGATGTCCACACCCACAGTCCTGACACCCTAGCTACAGGGAATCTGCTAGAAGCCCCACCAACCCAGATAGGCTACTCTGAAACACAACACCTCTGACAGGAAAAGGCCGATGAGAACCCCCCCTGAATCCAAGTGCTTTAGACTCTTTGTGAACTCCATATCAGAACTCTCTGCCTGCACCCACTTTGGCAGGGCTCTCAGTCTACTGCCTCAGTCTACAGCACTTAGATTTCAGTCTGGAGCAGTAAAGGAGTTTTGAACTATTGCCTGCTCCCTAAGCAGGTGGGTTGCACTGAACCAAAGAACTTCTGACAGAGAGGCATAGGTTGATCCTGAATCGCCCCCCCCCCGGGGGAAGAAGAGCATGGAAGGACCACAACCAGAGTCCTGACACCATAACTGCAGGGAAACTGCCAGAAGCCGCATCGGCACAGGCTGGCTAGACTGGAGAGCACAGTGATTCTAGCCGGGAAAGGGCAGCTGAGTTTCACTGAATCCAAGCATTGTGGACAGGGTGTGAATTCCACATCAGAACTCCCTGTCGGCACCTGCCTTGCCCCTCAGCTGAATACCCAGGCTACAACACAGAGATCTCTGACTCAGGTGTAGTGAAACAACCCTGGACCATTGCTCACTGCCTGGGTGATGAGAGGTATACCAGATCACAGTACTTCTGGCTATAAACCACACATTGTGCCTGAGAATTCTGAAGATCAGTTTAGTAGGACCATGATCACAGTCCAGACACATAAACTGCAGGGGAGCTGCAGCTATAGCCTATTGTCTGTGGCATACCAACCTGCAACAACATCATTAAGAAGACCCGCTGGATCTCAGGAACTTTTAGGCAGGAATAACTCATCTCTCTCCAACCTCTGACCTGAATTCCCAATTGGAACACAAGAGGGAGGGGTGAGCTCTGGAAGACAAACTGAGAACCAGCCCCCAAACAAGGCCCCATCTAGCATGTAGAGAACTATAGATCATTAAGTTATACAGCTTTTACACCAAAGCCCCTTTCTTGGCACCAAGCCCAGAAGTCACCAGGAACAAACAGCTAAGAACAACCAGATGGTGAAAGGCTAGCAAAAGAACAGAACTGAAAAAAGTCAGGGAAATATGACTCCAACAAAATTTAGCTATGCTTCTATAGCAAGCCCTGACCACCCAACCACAACTGAAAAACAGAAAATGATGACAAATCTATACTTTGAAAAATGATACAGTGATAGAGTTCATACAAGAAGAAATTAAATCCCTGAAAGGATTTAAAGAATCCTCAATTTTACAAATGAAATCAATGGAGAATATCATTGGAGACCTCCAAGCTAACTCAGCCAAATATGAATGAGAAAGAGACAAGGCTATGAAAGATTTGAAAGAATGCCAGTCAAAGACATCTAAAATGGAGCAGGAAATATCTAAAACGTATAAAAGTGTTCAAGACTTGAAATTGGAAATGGAAGCAAAAAAGAAAACACAAGCAGTGACAATCCTGGAGGTGGAAACCAAGGGAAGAGAACTGGAATGTAGATATGAGTATCACAAATAGGATACAAGAGATGGAAGACAGAATCTCAGACGTGGAAGATTCGATTGAAGAAATTAGTACAACAGCCAAAGAAAATGAGAAATCTAAAAAAGTTTTCACCCACAACATCTGAGAAATCAAGGACTCAGTGAGAAGACAGACCTAAGAATTATAGGCATAGAGGAAAGAAAAGACTCCCAAAAACAAGGTCCAGGAAACATCTTCAACAAAATCATAAGAAAACTTCCCAAACTTAAAAAAGATGCCAATAGAATTCCAAGAGGCATACAGAATTCCAAACAGATTAGACCAGAAAAGAAATTCCTCTTGCCACATAATAATTGAAACTCAAAATGTGCAGAACAAAGAAAGAATATTAAAAGTTGTAAGAGAAAAAGGTCAGGTAACATATAATGGCAGACCCATCAGAATTACACCTGACTTCTCCTCGGAAACTTTAAAAGCCAGAAGGGCCCAGGGAAGACATCGTACAAGCACTAACAGAACATAGGTGCCAGCCCAGACTACTTTACCCAGTGAAGTTTTCTATAAACATAGACTGAGAAAACAAGATATTCTATGACAAAGCCAAATTTAAACAGTATCTATCCACAAATCCAGCTCTACAGAAGATACTAGAAGGAAAATTACAACCCGGAGAAGATAACTACACCCAAGAAAATAAAGAAAACAAAAAGCTCCGCTTCAGGTAAACCAAAAGAAACACATAACCACTACTTATATCAAAATAACAGGAAATAACAACTTCATTAATATCCCTCAACATCAATGGACTCACAGGTTTACAGAATGGATCCATAAACAAGACTCATCATTTTGCTACATACAAGAAACACATATCACTAACAAAGATAGTTTACCTCAGAGTAAAGGGTTGGGAAAAGGTTTTCCAAGCAAATGGTCCCAGGAAGCAAGTTGGAGTAGCCATCCTAATATTAAATGAAATAGACTTTCAACTGAAATTAATCAAAAAAGTTAGGGAAGGGCACTATATACTCATTAAAGGAAAATTTCTCAACATGCCATCTTAATAATGAATATCTATGCCCCAAATACAAGGACACCCACATTTGTAAAAGAATTTCTAAAACTTAAACCACACATCAATCCCCACACATTAATAGTGGGAGACTTCACCACCCTCCTTAAACAAATAGACAGGTCATCAAGACAGAAACAATAAAGAAAAATAATGAGACTAACAGGGGTCATGAACCAAATAGACCTAACAGATATCTACAGAAGGTTTCACACAAACACAAAAGAATATACCTTCTTTTCAGCACCTTATGAAACCTTCTCCAAAATTAACCATATAGTCAGACACAATACAAGCCTCAATAGATACAAGAAAATTGAATTAACCACAAGCAAGTGAAAGACATGTATGACAAGTCATTGAAGAAAGAAATTGAAGAGGCCATCAGAAGATGGAACGATCTCCATGGTCATGGTTAGGTAGGATCAACAAAATAAAATTGGTCATCCTACCAAAAGCTATATACAGATTCAATGCAATTCCAATCAAAATACCAACACAATTCTTTGCAAATATTAAAAGAACAATTCTCAGCTTCATATGGAATAACAAAAAACTCAGAATAGCTAAATCAGTCCTGTACAAAAAAATAAAAAATAAAATAAAAACATCTGGAGGCATCACCATCTCTGATTTCAAGCTATACTAGAGAGCAATAGTAATAAAACAGCATGGTACTGGTACAGAAACAGACCAGTTGATCACTGGAATTGAATTGAAGACCCAGAAATAAACAAACACACCTATGGTCACATAATTTTTGACAAAGAAGCCAAAACCATACAGTGGAACAAGGACAGCATCTTCAACAAACGATGCTGATCCAACTGGATGTCGACATGTAAAAGAATGCACACTGAGCCATACCTGTCACCTGCACAAAACTTAGCCCAAGTGGATCAAAGACTTAAACATAAGGCCAGAAACACTAAATCTAATAGAAGATAAAGTGGGGAAAAGCCTCGAACTCATTGGCACAGGTGACAATTTCCTGAACAGAAAACCAACAGCTCAGGCTATAAGACCAACAATCAATAAATGGGACCTCATCAAACTGGAAAGCTACTGTAAGACAAAAGAAACTGTCATTTGAACAAAATGGCAACCAACAGATTGAGAAAAGATCTTTACCAACCCCACATCTGACAGAGTCTAATTTCCACACTTTATAAAGAACTCAAGAAATTAAACACTAAGAAACCAAATAGCCCAATCAAAAAATGGGGAACAGACCTAAACCAAGAATTCACAAAGGAGGAATCTCTAATGGCTGAGAGACACATGAAGAAATGCTCAACATCCTTAATCATCAGAGAAATGCAACTCAAGACGACCTTGAGGTTCCATCTCACATGTGTCAGAATGGTTAAGATCAAAAACTCAAAGGACAGCACAGGCTGGAGAGGTTGTGGAGAAAGGGGAACACTCCACCATTGCTTGTGGGAGTGCAAACTTGTACAACCACTATGGAAACCAATCTGGCAATATCTTAGAAAACTTGTATAATAGCTCTACCTCAAGACCCAGCCATACAACTTCTGCATATACCTCCAAATGATTCATCATCAGTTCACAAGGACACCTCCTCATCTATGTTCATGGCAGCTTTATTTGCAATAGCTAGAAACTGCATAGAACTTAGATTTCCCTGTAACAAAGAATGGCTAAAAAAAAAAAAACAAAAACAAAAAAACAAAAAAAACAAAAAGTGGTACATTTACACAATGGCATACTACACAGCCATCAGAAGTAAGGAAATCATGCAATTTGCAGCCAAATGGATGGAAGTAGAGAAGCCCATCCTGAGTGAGCTAACCCAGATTCAGAAAGATGCACATGGCATCTATTCTCTTATAAGTGGATTTTAGCCATATAGTACAGGATAACTATCTTACAACCAACATACCAAAAGGAACAGGAACATAGACCTTGTTACCTGTTAGTGGGGCACTTTGCCATAATATATTTTCCATACAGGCCTTCATTACAAGAGGAAGCTCTTAACTCTCATATGATTGTTGAACTGATGGTGGCTGATATGTAGGGGCAACCTACTCCAAAGGAGTAGGATAGGGGGCAGATGGTCGGAGGGTCTGTCCAGGAGGGGTGGAGAGAGGGGCCTGTAATAGAGATTTAACTTGAAGTAATAAGTAAACAAAATAATAAGTAAGTAAATAAATAGTAGTAAAAATAAAAAAATATGTAAGTGAACTATAAAAAAGATTAAGTGTTATGAAGATAATGATAAAGATAAAAGACAATTTATGTGTCTCATTTTTAGTTGACCAAAGAAATAACTGTTTAGAAGTTATTTTAGGTAGCGATGGCATATGGACAAGTTGACTGAATGACAACATTGTCACAAAGATGCACCCATAAAATGAGAATTTCCTGCTATAAGATACGATTGCTTTGCTTGACCAGGAAAATTTTTTTGTGAACGACTTGCTTTCTCTTAAGACAATGTGGTGGAAGATGGTGTTGCCTTTAACACATAGAGTTCTGTGCCCTCAAAAGAGTTCATAAGAAGTCAAGTCCCTTCAGTTTCTTTCTGCTGATTTGATCCATCCCTTTGAGATGTGCTCCACTGTGTGATACCCATAGCCTTATGCTATGAGTACCAACCACAGCTGAGCAAATGCCTAGATCTTGCTCTTCGATCTCGAACACCATGAATAAATAGCCTCGAACATCAACTCATCTCATGTCTTTCATTATAGTAGTGAAAAGATGTATTAATAACATTGTAGTACATAGGGAGTTGAAACAATGTTATGTGAAAGTGAATAATCACAAAAGAGTTATGTGTGTGAATATGTACAATTTCATCTTTAGCTTATAGATAATAAGAGTTTGGTATAGCAAGACTTTTAGGTATGTATAAACATATGGATTAATATACAAAATTATATCTCCTCATCCTTTCAGCTAAAATGGCCTGAAAGCAATGATATATAAAAATAACAAATTTATATAATTTCCAAATTTTGGTCACTGTTTACAGTTGCTCAAGAAATGGAGTCAGGACATCTCAAGAATGGCTAATTCTAGGACTGATGAAATTGTGGAAGAATACTGTTAACTGTCTTGCTTCCTCCCACTTGCCCAGCTACCTTTTTTTATAACCAAGCTCACTACTTGTGGATGGCACCATCCCCAGTGGGCTGTACACTCCTATGTAAATTAAAACTAGGACAACGTCTCACAGACATGGCAAAGATCAATAAAATGGAGTCAATTTCTCAATTGAGGTTTTCTCTCTTCCTTGGTATGTCCAGATTTACACCAAATTCAAAATTAACTATGACAGTGACTCCAGATATGTGACTTCTTCCTTATGTGCAGATTCTGGTTTGTAATGTACACATGTGTATAAGTAAACAGATAAAAACATGGGTAAAGTCTAAACTCTAGCAAAGAGATCAAGAGAGAGTAATACTTGGTGGCGAGGGTGGACAGAGTAGGCAAAGGACAAGTGGTAAAATGGAGCAGGTAAGAATATTGAGGTGGTGGTCGAAGGGATGAGCAGACATTAACTAGTGAGCTTTCGGGGACTTCTTGTCTCTGAACTCCTAGTAGCAGGGTTACAGACACATGGTACTGGGCTTTTGTATGGGAACTGGGGTCTGAAGTTTGGTCCTCATGCTTGCACAGCTAACACTTTCATCACTGAGCTATCTTCCCAATCCCATACTTTTAACTCTTTGAGACTTTTCCATGGCTAAAAGAGGTACTCCATCTTACATTCTTCAGTAGTATATAAGGGATCAATTTATTCCTATTCACCCTTCAGAACCTCCCTTTTCTCTTCTTGTTTTTTACTAGATGTTCCATCATTTGTGCAGTGACATATTACTGTAGTTTTGATTTGTATCTCACACCTTACACCTCATGGAACCTTAAAAAAAGAGAATAAACTGATCACAGAATGAAGGGCATGTTAGAGAAGAAATAAGGACAATGGAGATGGAGCAAAATAATAGAAGAAGACCATAAAAACAATGAATTTTTTTCGTTTGAAAAGATAAATAAAATTGACAAATATTTAGTCACACTAGAAAGGAAGAATAAAATTAAATAGTGAAGATGGAAGTAATACAGACATGCTCCAGTAACGGACAGGATTATAATGCACCAACCACTCATACTATACATGAGCCCTATAATGAAGTCCAATCAAACTGGGTAATAGAGGAGACGTGGGTAGATTTTTAGACACACAGGACTTACTGAGACTGATACATCATTATTATTAAACTTAGAATGATAAAATAGGGTATTTTTAAAAATCACACTTTCAATGGTGTAGGTTTGGGATATTGAAGTGGGGTGATCTCTTTTATTTTTATTTTCTTTCTTATCAGGGGATAGTTTCCTCAAGAGAAAAAAAAAAGTCTATATTGGTCTATAGAACTTTTTCAAGTATTCACAGTGAGGTGCATGGTTGGGAGAAAGAAGCAGCTGTAAGACAGATGAAGCAGAGAAAAATAAAGTAGGAGGGAAGTTTAAAGTAAAATTAAAGAAAATGAGCAACACAGTACTAACTTTATCTTGAAATGTGTGCACTTCCCATAATACAGGTTGCCTGTATGACTGTACAAGAAATAGGATGTCTAAGCCTGTGATTTCTTGGATCAATGTTTTTTTGTTTGTTTGCTTGTTTTTGGCTTATCTATCTTTTTTTTTAATAATTTATTTTTTATTTCTTCAAGTTACATCTCAATCACAATCCTCTCCCTCCTCCCCCCTCCAGTTCCACCCTTCCACCCTCCTCCCCCTCAAACCCCCATCCTCTTCCCT